>CABHPP010126571.1:38906-66049 GCA_902168425.1 Peromyscus attwateri | reverse complement strand
CAGTTGCTTGAGTGCTGTGCATGGGTGGTCAAGCCTACTGCAGTCACTTGAGTGCTGTGCACACAGTGGCAGCTCCTGACAGCGCCTGACGTGTGTTAAGCAGAATCTCCTTCCAGACAAAATCATTTGCTTTTGTTCTTCAACTCCTTTTGTTTTCAGTTTTACTTCCTTTCTAAGATTTTATTTTTTTTTTCAGCCAGATGTGGTGGTGCACAACTGTAATCCAGGACTTGGAAAGTGGAAGCAGGAGGAGCAGGAGTTCAAGGTCATTCTTGGTGAAGTGATGAGTTTGAGGCCAACCTGGCCTACATGAGATAGAGTCTCATGAATAGAGAAATTATTTTTAATTGACACATATTTATGAGACATTAGGCAGTGCTTCAATACATGCCTAGGCATGTCCAACCTTTGGACACTGTGATACAATGTCTTCTACTTGAATACCACATTATCAAGTTACAAAGGAAACAACTGCAAAAAAAAAAATGATCTCCTTTTAAATAAGTGTATAATTTTGTGTTGTGTCACATTCAAAGCTATCCTAGGCTAAAGGTGGTATACACGGGCTACAGACAGTGTGGGATGATCAGTTCAAAGTAGCTGGCGTATTCATCACCTCAGACACCTACCAATTCTGTGTCCTGGGGAAATTTGAAATGTTCTTTACTGGTAAAGACATTCCATTAAGTCATATCCACTTGGTCACTTTGTGTGCTACAGCACAGTGGACATTGTTTTTCCTACCCAACTGAATTTCTGTATTGTACACATTAACCATCCTTTCTCCATGACTCCCTCCTGCCCCTCCCAGATTCTGCTTTCCTGTGATCACCTTTTTTGGTTTATATGTGTGAGTGAGAGCATGAAATGACTGTATTTCTATTCCTGGCTTATCTCACTCAGCTTAATGTCCTCTAGGCTCATCTATGCTATATGAGAGGTTGCATTCTTTCACTGCTGTGTACATAGGTCTCATTTCCTGTGTCCATCCCTCAGTTGACATCTAAGACATAGTTACCATTTTTTAAGTAAATAATCTGGTAACACTGAGCACAACCACACAATTATACAACTGTCAATCATCCATCTCCACAGGCTTTTCATCTTCCCAAATCAAACCTCAGTATCTAACAAATGCTCTCACCTCATTCCTTCCCTGCCCAGGCCCTAGACACCACAGCTGGACTGTCTATCTCTATAAATCTGATTACTTGAGGGCCCTGCATAAAAGTCATTTATTCAGTATGTCATTTTGGGATGGGCATATTTCACCGGTACCACACTTACATAGTTCATTGTCTTAGTCAATGTTTTATTGCTGTCAAATGACACCATGACCATGGCATCTCTTGTTTTTTAAAATAAAGCATTTAATTGGGATTTGATTAGAGGTTCAGAGATGGAGTCCATTATCCTCATGGCGGGAGCATGGTGGCATGCAGGTAGACATGGTAGCTGAGAGTTCTACCTCTTGATTCAAAGGCAGCAGGAAGAGAGAACCACTGGGCTGGCTTGAGATTTTGAAACCTCAAAGCCCACCCCAGTGACACACTTCCTCCAACAAGGCCACTCCTCCTAATGCTTTTAAATAGCTCCACTCCCTGGTGACTAAGCATTCAGATTGTGAGCCTATGGAGCGTATTCTTATTCAAACCACCACGTTCATCATGTCACAACACGGATCAGAGAGTCCCTCCTTCTTAAGAGCCATTACATGCACTTAGTGCATTTCATTTGTCTGTTCATCCAACAGCAGACACCTGAGCATGGCTTACTTCCACTTCTTAGCTATTGAGGATAACACTTTCTGAAACAGATGTACAAATGCCCCAGTCCTGGTTTTCAACTCTTTGCAGGTAAATGCCCAGAAGTGAAACTTCTGGAGCACACAGGAATTCTGTTTTTGTTTTTTAAGGACCCCCCACACTGTTGTGCTTATAATTGTGAAGACATTTGTGGGTGCCGTTGCCAGTTCTTCTGATCACAGTAAGCCTAGATTTCCTGTCCAATCTGCAGTCAGGGGAAACCTGGGGAGCTACAGTTCTGCATTGCCTTTTTCATTTGTCTACTTAGCAAAAACACTCTAAAGGAACCTGCTTCTCCTAAAGCTCTGATCAGAGGAGAGTCTATTATGAATACCAAACAGTCAGCCTTATAATAGTTGGACAGGACATGCTGTTTAAAGATTTTAAACACTTAAGATCATGGCTTTGGCTGCCCCCTGATATTTTTATTTTGTCTGAGACAATTTCTTGCTAGGTAGCTCTGATGGGCCTTGAACTTATGTTGTCCTTTCTCTCGGCCTCTAAAATGCTAGGAAGCCTGCTCCACCATGCCCAAAGCCTCTCCTTTGGTTTGTTTAATAAAATCCATCTCTAGCCCTTCACTTCCACTGCCGTTCACTTATTTGGTCACCATGAAGCCCTTGGCATTTGCATCAGGGCCATGCAGCATCTTTGAGTCTGGACTCACTGTCTTAT
This sequence comes from Peromyscus attwateri, assembly GCA_902168425.1. NCBI lineage: Eukaryota > Metazoa > Chordata > Mammalia > Rodentia > Cricetidae > Peromyscus > Peromyscus attwateri. Next base: position 63,569 of record CABHPP010126571.1, on the reverse strand, counting down.
TCCATGTGTATCTATGTCCCTACCTCACAGCTGTAACCTCTACAGCATGTGTTCAGGTTCCCCAGGAATTAGACAGTGGGAGGGATCAATGGGAGAACTGGCAGGAGCTGGTGAAGCCAGGAAAACCTTGAGAGTCCGAACCACACATCTTTTCCAGGCTCTTTCACTGTGGTCATACAGATCTCTGGTTCCCTAGAGCTTTCAGATTACTGAGAAAAAGAAGAAATTTGGATTTTTAACATGAAACTATTAAGTTTAACATGAAACTTGCAGGTTTTGAATGATAGTCGTTTACTCAGAGATATGAGTTGGGAACACCACAGCCCACATACACAAATTGGCAGGTTAGTGAGGCCTGGGGCACATGCTCCAGTAGAATGTAAGTATGCTGGCGAGCTGCTTGTCTTTCCAGCATGTCTGTCAGCAATGAGTGAACAGAGAAATGGAAATGAAGGCTCAGCAAGAAGCTCATGAGGCTGAGCTTCATGGATCTAGCTTGCCCAAACCCATTATCTGGGGCCATGTATTTTGCAATATTTTCCAAAGAAACCAACCATAATTGATTAGGGTTCCTGTCCTTCTCCTGTGACTGTCCTTTGTCTTGGGTGTCATTAAACTGAGTAAGGACATCCTTCGAAAGAGTAGGTTGAAGATACTTTTAGTTTGAGAGGAGAGAGTTGTATTTTTGTGGCTAGCACAAGTGGGGCTCTGGGTCATAGCAAGATTGCTCCACGCAGATAAGTGTCTGATACAGCACGTGAAGGTCTTGAGCCTAAAAAATTGGCCCCACCCAGAGCCCTGCCCTATATTCTATGCCATATGTACAGTCCTAGAATTCCGTGCCTGATGCTGAGAGCCTGTATCAGACTTGTTTGGATTTCTCATCTGCCTTGCTCAGGATGACAAACTCCACTGCTGGTTCTGTTCCTCCAACCTCAGTCTCCAAGATGTAATTATTCATGGGAGGTGTGTGTGGTGATATTCTATTTGTGCTCTAACAAATAAAACTTATCTGGTGATCAGAGGACAGAGCCAGTCACTAGATTAGACACAGAGGCCAGACAGTGGTGGCACACACCCTTAGTCTTATCACACAGGAGGCAGAGATCTGTCTGGATCTCTGTGAGTTCAAGGCCACACTGGAAACAGAGCCAGGTAGTAGTGGCATACACCTTTAATCCCAGGATTTAAGACCTCACGTCTTTGCTTGGTAAGGACACATGCCTTTAATCCCACGCAGTGATGGCAGGAAGCAGAAAGGTATCTAAGGTATGAGGACCAGGAACTAGAAGCTTTGTAGCAGCAGTTCAACTGAGACCCTCAGGGGTGAGGACTCAGAGGCTTTCAGTCTGAGGAAACAGGATCAGCTGAGGAGTTGTCAAGGAGAGGTTGGCTTGGCTTGTTCTATTCCTTTGATCTCTCAGTCTTCACCCCAATATCTGGCTCCGGATTTTTTTCTATTAATTTTCTATTAATAAGACCGTCTGTCTTTTTCTATTAATAAGACCATTTAGCAGCTCAGACGGGATTGCAAGAGGGAAGGGTGGCTGGAATCTCAGATTAGGGTCTAATGACCCTTCCCACCCTCTCTTTCTATCAGGCAATGTCAGCAGACCCTGTCTTTGACAATATTCCCTCCCTCTGGCTCATACAGTCTTCCTTCCTTTTCTTCTGTGCTATTCCCTGAGCCTGGAGTGGGTTATGTAGAAGTCTGCTTGTTTCTTTCTATTTGTGGTTAAGCTGTGGACAGCAACAGCTGTTTATTCATCAGCAGTCTGACTAAATAGATGTCTCTGTAGTAACTTTTCCCCCACTGTAAAGCAAACAAAAACTCCCCTCCACATCTCTGGCTGTCAATAGACATGCTTTATGATCAAAAGCACGAATGTTTAGAAGGAAATTTGGCAAGCATGTTGTTCCTGTTTAATAACATCAGTAGCTTCCCTGCTATGACCTATGACCTCCCCAGTCACAGTCTTTTATCCAGGCTAACAATGCCAGAAGTGAATTCCCTGATGAAACATAGACCTTAAACCGAATGAGAAAATAGTTGGTTGCTCCCGTAAAAGTCGTGCCATTATTAAACTAGTAGACATTTATTCTCTGGCATATTGATAGTATAGCAAGCTGGGTCTGCAGCCCAGTGGGACTGTTGGTGACAATTTCCCCCCAGCAGCCTGCAGAGTACCTCTGTCTCTGTAAAAAACGAGCTAGCAAGAAGGGAGCTTCCAACTTTGCTCAAACTTTATTTCTCTGTGTCGTACAACAAAAACACAAGGTATCTTCATCAGTAGGTTCTTCTCATTTAGTTCCAGTAAGTAGCTAAAAAGCAGTGGCAGTAGCCTGTATTGTTTAGGAGGAGCCTTTGGGAGACCCCTGACTAAGAATTTGTAGGGAGGTATACCCTTAATGATGGAATTTTTTTTTTCCTTTTTTTTTTCGAAACAGGGTTTCTCTGTGTAGCTCTAGAGCCTTTCCTGGAACTCACTCTGTAGCCCAGGCTGGCCTTGAACTCACAGAGATTACTCTGCCTGCCTCTGCCTCCCAAGTGCTGGGATTAAAGGCATGTGCCACTGCCACCTGGCCTGGAATTTTTATTCAAACAGTATTCTGAATCTGGGTGTATCTTTTTCCTTTCTTGCAAGGTATCTTTTGCTCAAATTCTTTCCAGTCCCGACAGGTAGGTGGCAGTACACCGGAGCTGGCTGTCCTCAGCCTGGCCTGGTCATATTTCCTTCCATATCTGCTATCCCCACTATGGCCAATCCATGACCTGCCAGTTTTCTCTTTCCATTAGGAGGCCATCCACAAAGTCAGACCTCTGAGTATTGCTGGGGGACGTCTTTCTGTATGCTGTGAATATGTGTTGTTCCCATTGGTTTAAAAATGGACTGCTTTGGCCTATGACAAGGCAGCTTATAGGCATGTGGGAAATCCAGGACAGAGACAGGAAAAAGAGAGGCACAGACAGAGAAGAGTCACCAGCCAGACATAGAGGAAGCAAGACGACAAGGCAGAACTGAGTAAAGGTACCAAGCAACGTGGCTAAACATATAAGAATTATGGGTTAATTTAAGCTTAAGAGCTAGTCAGTAATAAGCCTGAGCTAATGGCTGAGCAGTTATAAATAATTAATTTTATAACTATTTATAAATATTAAGCCCCTGTGTGTTTATTTGGGTCTGAGTGGCTGTGGGACCGGGTGGGACACAGAAAAACTTCCAACTACAGAGTATAGCTCATTTGTCAGCACAGATTGTTGCAGGCCAAGACTCATGACTTCCACTGTCCATACTGCCCGTTATTAACTGCCCTCCAGCTGCTCTTTCTTTCTCCTGTATCTTTCCACATGGCATCTGTGCTCATTTGCATTATGATAGCTATGCCCCTGTCTGGTGGTCTTCCTTGTGGTACCAGTAGGCATTTAAAGGGATGGGTATAGTATCCCTCCTAGTACTTTGTCTTGTTTGGCCGTTGGTTAATTAGTAGGGGAGGCTCGGTGACTTGAAAGCATGTGGCACTGGAGATGGAACTGCAGACACCATATCGTATTGTAAATATGCATAACTTAACACCTGTGTGGAATTCAGTTCTATATCACCTTCCAAAGGAGGCTTGGCCAAAATACCTTCACTCCAACTCTTAATTGGATAAGTTGTTTTTGCTTGCTGAGTGGAAACAGTGGTAGAGTCTGCCTATTGCACTCTGTATGCAGCTAGCATTGCTGTTCTGATACCCTCTACACCACTGGATACTGTTCTAATACCCTTTCCACCACCGGATGCTGTTCTTAATACCCTTTCCACCACTGGATGCTGTTCTGATACCCTTTCCACCACTGGATGCTGTTCTAATACCCTTTCCACCACTGGATGCTGTTCTAATACCCTTTCCACCACTGTGTCATTGGTTGTTCCCTCAGCTGTAGCCCCCTGGGTTTCTGCCAGCTTCCAACACAACAGAGCTGTTTAGCCTGTCGTGAACTTATTGTAGCTCAAAGCCTCTTGAGCCTTTCTGTCCCAATCTTATTTTTTTTTAATCAAATTGTACAAAGAAGCAACTTGAGCAGGGAGGGTCTGAAAGTGCACTGATACCTTGGGGGCACCCAAAACACCAGCAGCCATTTAACATTCACAGGCACGAAATATCGTAGGATTTTCTCCATAACCTTACTTGGACAGATTGTTAGAATTTAGGCATCTGTGCTGACCTGCCCTTAGGGTCCTGACAGGATATACCTCAGCTGCAGGCACTAAGAGCACCTCCTGTGCCTATTCGCTATGTTTCCTTATAAAAGGCGGGCCTCGCCCACTCCCCTTCTCCTTTCTCTTTCCCTTCCTCATCCCCAGGGACCGTCCCTGCCCCCTTCTCTGACCCTTCTCTCCCCTCCTCTCAATAAACCTCCTACGTGGGCCCTGTTGTATAGTGTGACTCCTTCCCGCCATTTTAAAAATACAACACAGATGTTCACACTCCTAAGGATTTCATTGCCGTGCCTGACACCTGCACCCCGGGTAAACCAATAACCCATCCCTGTCCTTTAAGGTGCGTACATATATTCAGATGCTTTTCTAATTGTAAGGCTCAGAAGTTAGCGTGATATAAATGAAACCTTTTTACAGAGAGTGGGCCACAGTGCCACAAAAGCCCCCGCCCTGGGGTCCCTGCTGAATTAACTTCCATCTCAAGTCTCTGGAGAAAACAGTCCTATCCTGCTCGGTGGACTGATTTGTCACACACTGCCTCACTCATGCTCGGCTTCCTCACCATCATTTCTACCTCGTTTTCTCTCCTCACTGCCTGATTCTTCCTATGTGGTCCAAGTTTTAGTACAGATCTAATTTGTTCTCTCTTCCTTGTGCCCTCCCCAAGCAATAAGAAACAGCAAGCCAAGGCTTATATCTCATTTTTCCTCTCTCTCTTTCCTAAGTCAGTTCGGCATCCCCCCAACCCCCGCCTTTCTCCACTTGGCCTGCCAGTTTGGAGGCTAGGGTGAAGGTGGGCATCTACATTTTATTTTCTTTCCAATGTGGGCAAGCTCTTTCTGAGCAGACAGCTAAGCCTCAAGTGTATGTCCTGTCAACCCCTGCAGTAGCAGTGAAATCTGCCAAACTTCCTGGCAATCTTGTTCCATACACAGCACTTTCAGGGACTTCAGTATATCCTTTGGTCCATCAGCAGTCCCTATATATACTCTCTTATATATACTAGGGCAGTCCCTATATATACTCTCTTAATGGACCACATTCATCAAGGAGGTATACCACCTCGTAGGACATAAAGGAGGACAGCTCCACCAGGATTTCCCCCGTGGACTTCCCTGACTTTTCCCAAGGGCAGATAGCCCAGCCTCAGTAGCATGTCCCATCACCAACAGCAGAGACACTGCGAGTATTACTACAGCCAAGAGGCACCCATTCCATACCACATGGGAAGAATCACCACACCAGGATCGCCCTCACAGATGCTCCATCACCCTTAGACAGCTTGGTTTCAATTACATGTCTCATCACCCAGAACAAAAAATACAACTCTTCCTCCCAAAATATTGCCTTAACAGGTCAATGCCTAACAGCCGTCAGAGGCTTGATGGACCGGAGACAAACGTGCTCACGTCTGGGGTGCTGGGCTCTTTGTCGAGGCTGTGATTGCAGTGCAGGACATACCTGCTGGAGCTGGCCTTTTTACAGGGGACATCAGACTCCAAAGGGAAATAGCCTGGGAAAGAAAGAGGCAATTAGTAAGCCTTCTCTGTAGATACAGCCAGCTCACTGAAGATTCAAGGGGCAGAGATGTAGACTCCTCAGCGGGAGTGTCAAGAAATTAGGGACCGTGTTTTTAAATCGCCACACAGATTAAAAGGTTGTTAACCATTCCATCCAACAGCTATTTGAAGAACACTTCTAAGAGTTGGGGCATAGTATGACATATCCATTACCAGCACTTTGGAGCCCGAGGCAGGAAGATTGCAAGTTAGAGAAGGCTAGCCTGAGCTGCATAGGATGACTCTATCTTTAAAAAAAAAAAAAAAAAAAAAACCCACAAAAAAAACCTCAGAAAACAAACAAAAAACCATTTCATAGAAATTTGAAATCCTTTGAACTTTTATAGCACATACATGAAAGAAATTACTAGGTCCCCCCACCCAGTGGAGGGTGTATGTAGGGTTTCCCCATATTTGACAGTTCTAAGACATCAAAGAACCATTCACTTTGAGGGTGGGAGCTCTGAAGTAAATATTTTCTCTTGTTTTCTATTTATTTATTTAGAAATAAAATTCTATAAATGTATATCCTTACCAGTCATAAAATCTTGAAATTAAAAAAAAAAACTTTTCCAAAATATCAAGTTATTCTGATCAGTCTTACTACAGGCAAGATGGAATAATAGCTTTCTGTTTTCTCTGTAGATTAGATCACAAATGTTATCATATGAAAAGGCAATAAAATCATTCTGTCAAGAGAGTGCCGGTATTTTAGACTGGTGCATCACATAAGCTCTTTATGAACAACCTACACACAATGAGTAATTAATTTATAAGAACCAAGTAAGCCCAAGTGAGCAAGAGCCATCCAGGAAATCTTTATGGAAAGATTAGATTTCAGTTGGCTGGAGAGGAGAGGCTGGCAGCAGGACTAAGTCAACCAGTCAATCCAAGTCGGCAGTTACACATGACCACCACCTGATTGGTCCAGCCTCTCTCCTGATTGGTTAGAGCCTGACATAGCAGTTGGCCAATGTTTTGCATATTTTCTGTGTCAGTTAGAACAAACAATATCTACAAAAGCACCAGAAGGAATCATCTTGGCTCATATATCAAAAGGTGAGGATTGGCTTAAATCCAGCTGGGGCAGATGTGAGAAGTACAGCTGTTTAAAATCTAGTAACCAATTGTGAAGGAAGTTGAATGTTAAGCAAAGGAATTTGTCCATTATCTTGCAAGCAAAGGAGACTAATGAACCTTATCAGTAACATAATATCAACATTTTTATTGTCATTTAGGAATGCTTCCCAGAGTAATTAAACTAGAAGAAATGAGGAAGATATTTTAAAGGCATTGTTGTAATAATTCAGGCACGGGCTATCAACTATGGACTAGAGAAATAGAAATTGGGGCTTGTGCATGGTATTGGTTACTTTTCACTTCTATAACAAAATACCAGGTGAAAGCCACTTAAGGAAGGGGGAAGGGTTTATGGTAGCTGATTGTTAGACTCACATTTTATCAGGATGAGGAGGTGTGGTAGTGGGAACACAAGGCAGTCGGTCAGAAAGAGAGGTAAGTGCTTGTGTTCATCTGGCTTTCTGTATTTCTCCTTTCTTCTCAATCTGGGACTCAAGCCCATGGCATGGTAATGCCACATTGAGGATAATTAGCTCTTCCTTGGTTATGGCTTTCTGAAAATACCCTCAGAGCTGTGTCTCCTATAATTCCAAATCCTGTTGGTTGACAAGATTAACTGTCACACTAGAGCCTCATCTTTTTAAGTCTGCTACTGTTAGGTTATCATAGATCACATACTGAATACCTCATGTGCGTCTGTTAAATTGTTCTTTTCCACCATGGCATCAGTAGGCAGTTCTAGCCAAGCAGCCTCGTGCTGAGGACCTGAGACTGACTGTACCCTCTATCTCTGACTTCTTCAATGCAGAGGCTATGAACTTGACACACAGGACTGTCGATATCCACACAATAACTATCAGCCACTGAGAACAGGAGGCCTGAGATACAAGCTTTCTCCATCCCATGGCGCTGAGATTTATTTGAGAGCTTCCCAAAGCCCCTCTGGGGTCCAGCAGTTTAGTTCTTTGGATCTGGAGTGGAATGTGTTAAAAGCTTGGTCCCAGATTGACACTACTAGACTGTGGAATGCTTAAGCAATGTGACCTAATGGGGACTGTGAAGCATTGATTTCTTTCTCTTCCTCTCTACTTTCTGGCTGTCCTGAGGTCACCAGCTTTCTCTGCTATGTGCTCCCACAATGAGATCAATTTGCCAGGTGAAATTCTTAGAAGTATAAGCCAAAGCAACCTCTCTCGCCTTACAAGCTGATCATCTCAGGCATGTTGTTCTAATAACGGAAAGCTGACTAAAATGCAGTTTCTTCGAGGCATGGGGCATGGTGTTATAGTCTCCTTTTAAGGTAACAGTTTTGTGATCTTACCTTCAGAGGAAACAGAAGGCTGTGATTCCTTCTTGCCCATAATATGGTTGATCAAAATGATTTTCTGTTATGTGTGCCATGCTCTTTGTTCTAGCTGCCCCAGATCCAGGGTAGACCCTGATTGACTTCCTGAAGAGACTGTTTGTCACTTTTAACCATTGCCCTGGCCACAGTAAGTAAGCAGAATAAGGAGAAATCAGTCAGGAGATCTGGGTCCAAACTCTTAAGTAATCAAGTAAGACAGCATGTGGCCCCTGGAAATGGCTAGAATCATCTTACGGTCCTAAGGAGTGCCAGCCTAAGGAGAAGCAGAGTGGAGGGGAATCACTAAACTTCTGAATCAAACCTCATGCACAGTTTCTGATAAGTGCATTAGTAAGCATTTTTTTTAAGCCAGTTTGAGGCAGGTTTCTCCTGCCTGCTTGAAGAACGGTTCTCAACTGCTAGTGTGCAAACAGATTTTATAAGTTAGAGGTGTATAAATCATTCCTGTTTGGTAATTTTACTACTACTCACTGGTAGCAAAAATAGTGAAGGGCCATCGAACAGGTTGGGCTAATATTCTAAATGCTTGTTCTGATTTAGTGTCTTCTTTTAGAAAAACAAACAAGAAACTAGATCATTTACTTACAGTATGTTCAGAAACAGATTCCCAACTAGAATATATATGTGAAGAAACAAATGACTGAAAATAGAAAACCTAGTTTTTTATATATAAAATTCACAATTCATCAAAGCAAAGACTGTCAGATATATAAAAATGAAAACATAAAAAATTGTTATATTGCAAAAATTCCAAACGTAAGTAAAGTTAAGACAAACAACAAGTGGGGAGAAACAATTGAAGCTTATGTGACAGATTAAGGGTTAGTGCTCTCTATGCACAGAGTTCTTGTAAATCAATAAGAAAAGAACAAATCTCAGTAGAAAAGGATCTGGGGTGTCGCTCAGCAGTAGAATGCTTGCCTTGCACTCATGAGGCCAGGGTTCCATCCCCAACACCGCAAAAGAAAATGGAAGGTGGTGGTATAAAATACGTGATCACAAATTTTAAGCAACATGACAAGAGGCTAAATTTAAGGTCAAAGCCAGGGCCATTGCATTAATAATGGTTACCTATAATCATTATTATCCATATTACAAGTAAATAATACATATAAACTAATGTATATTAAGCACCAGAAGATTATCTCAGAGGTGTATAATAATGGTTAGTATAGGGTTTAAAATGTCAACAATAAGATGGCGACAAAATACATTGAGTCCATTTTCAAAGATCAGAACCTTCAGTTTTATGGTGAAAACAAGTATCCATTGCTGGAAGTTATCAACCTATAGAATGATTCCATTCACATTAAAATGTATGCTAACATATAAATCAAAGTCCATGAAGAAAGCCCTATATATTAACAGTTACTTCTCACATTTAAGATCACTCAGAGATCATTCTACAAAACTGCCAAAATATTCTACAAAGTGCCAAAATAGTTTCATTTTATAATAAAGAGTTAAATGAGAACAAATCAGGCAGAAATTCAGGCTAGGAAATCTGTACTGGGTGCAATCATGTTTGGGAGAGAAAGACATGGACGTGTGAAGGGAGGGAAGGAAAAAGTTCCCCTTTCCTGGAAAGTTAGAGAAAAGCAAGTATCTTTCTTGATCAAGAAACCAGGCATGGAGAGGCTTCAAAGGGACTTCCTGGTGAATGGAGATGTGTTTGGCTGTCTTCCAGCGTAAGTTCCTGCCAAAGTTGTTGAGAACTGGCTTCTTGGAAAGTCTGAGCAGTGGTCCCCAGTGCTTTACCAGGCTCTGTCTGCTCGGGTCAGTGACCTCCTCCTCCTCCTCGATTGCCACCCCTGGGTCCTTGCATTCTCAGCCCTGTGGATCCACCTTTGGACTGAGTTGATAACGGGTTAGCACTGTTGTGAATGGACAAAGTCTAATTGGACCCTATAAGCTAATGTTTTAGTGGACTTGCATCTCTCACTCCACAAACTGGAGTTTGGCGTCTCTGGATAATAAGCCCCACTCCCTGGGAGGGAGGTGTAACACTAACAAACAGGCCATGGGCTCTCTTTATTCATGTCTTGTGGTGAACTTAAAATGTGAGTTGGGAAGCTATGCTCTTGGCTGAATCCTAGCCCTATCCAAATCAAAAGGGCCAGAAAGTCTCAGATTGCAAGAGTTCAGATGGAAAACCAACCAACCAACCAACCAACCCTGAAGCTTAAAATAGACAAGTAACCTCCCCAAATAGCAAGTTTGCTTTACTGTTGGTATGAGAACCTAGTATGGACACCAGGAGCCTCCAATCTCAGGCAGCATGACTTCCACTCTGCTGCACTTCATTCATTGCCAAGTGCAGAAGTTCGGGGCGCTAGGGGTTTGTAAAGAGTGAACTTTGGACCTTTGATTCTAAATAGGGAACTGAAAACGAAGACGTGGCAGGGAATATCTTTACAGCGACACCTAGAGTCGCTGATGTCAATAGCATCTCAGAATCACCACTCAAACGGCACAACATTTCTTAGTCAGTTGTCAAATGCTCACTGAAGCTGTAAAACACTCAGGTCCTAGAGCAGGAAAAACAGAGTGCTGCAGCAGCAAGGGGCTGGGCGACCTAGCAAAACCCCATCTGTGATGAATCATCTCAGTTGTCAACTTGATTGAATTGAGAAGGACTTGGGAGCTTATAAAGCCCACCATACCGTGTGTGTGTGTGTGTGTGTGTGTGTGTGTGTGTGGACATTTCCAGAGAGGATCAACTAATGTCAGAGGGACACCTGCCCTGACCCATGAGCTGGAGAACCTAGAGGGAATGAAAGGGAGTGAAGTGGGGAGACTGGTCACAGTGCAGGGGTTCCCTCTTCAGCCTCTTCACCATCCTGATGGGAACTGCTTAGTCTCACTTCTCCTCCCTGCCATAACGGACAGTCCTCTGGATCTGAGGGCTCAATAAATCTTTCCTCCTCTGAAGTAACCCATGTCAATCATTCTGTCATCAGGATGAGAACTTACCCCACTGTTCTTACCTAGTCATCTGCAGTCCTGCAAAATAGATCCTTGGTCCAGTCTTGGGAAGTATTGTACAGATAAATTGTTGAATCCTGGCAAAATATGCACTTTGACAAAGGCCTTTTGGCAGCATATAAAATGCAGTCAATTCTTAGGTGCAAACCCTGGGAACATGATGGCTGCAGTTGGTGGTCACAACGGTAATCTCAGAATTATAAGATGTAAGCAACATCCTCCATTTGCTAGCTTCTCACCCAACTATGACCCAACAGAAGCAACTTAATGGAGAAAGAATTTCTTTTGGTTCACAGTTTCAAAGGGTTCAGTCCGTGGTCACTGGGTCCCACTTGCTTGGAAAGGACATCATGGCAATGGGAGCGTGTGGCAGAAGAGAGCTATTCACTTCCTGGCAGGCCAGGAAGGAGAGCAGGACAAGAGAGGGACAGATATAACATGCCTCCTACCCACTAAGGACCCAAGCCCAGTGACCCACTCCCTCCAGGTAGGCCCTGTCTCCTGATGTTCCAATCACAATGTGGAGACCAAACTTTGAAAACATATATCTGTGAGAGCATTTCCCATTAAACTCACAGCACTTCCACCATCTGTATGTCATCTGCTCAGAATTTCACAATCCTGCACGTCACAGTTCTGCCAGGGAGGACAAGGTGTGTGATCACTTAAGGCACAAAGACACAATCCTAACCCATTGGTGATTATAGATAATCCCTTGACTTGGCAGAAATTCAGGGAGTTAATTCTTGTTGCAAATAAAGCACAGCTCTATTTCAATAAACTCTGAAACTCCTACATCTTATGAGTAGTGTGTTGAAGAATGGACTTCCTGTGTCAGAATGGGCACCTTAACTTGTCTTATGGAAGCATTTGGAGAGATGGGTGTCATCCCCATTGACATCAATGTTGTAAGTACATCTCAGCATGTGCCATGGACAGGGGCAAACATCTTGGCTGAATGTCTTAGTTAGGGTTTCTATTGCTGTGAAGAGACACCATGACCATAGCAACTCTTATAAAGGAAAACATTTAATTGGCACTAGCTTACAGTTCAGAGGTTCAGTCCATTATTGTCATGGAAGGAAACATGGCAGCATGCAGGCAGGCATGGTGCTGGAGAAAGAACTGAGAGTTCTAGGTCTTTTTTTTTTTTTGGTTTTTCGAGACAGGGTTTCTCTGTATATCTCTGGAACCTGTCCTGGAACTCACTTTGTAGCCCAGGCTGGCCTTGAACTCAGAGATCTGCCTGCCTCTGCATCCCAAGTGCTGGGATTAAAGGCATGCACCACCACCACCCTACGAGTTCTAGGTCTTAATCTGCTGGCAGCAGAGAGTAAACTGACTTGACTTTCTGAGGCCTCAAAGCCCCACCCCACAGTGACATACTTCCTTCAACAAGGCCACATCTACTCCAACAAGGCCACATTTCCTAATAGTGCCATTCCCTATGGGCCAAGCATTCAAACACATGGAGTCTATATGGGCCATAACTTATTCAAACCACCACACTAATGTTGCCCATTTGTCTTCTGTGGTCTCTGAGATCACTGTCAATATTCTACTGGGCAAAATTTCTTCTGTTGACACTATAAAGTCACAGCCCACAGAGAAGGCACTGTTTCTAGAAATTATAACGACAGGGCTGGAGTGGTAGATCAGTGGCACAGAGATGGAGTACCTTGGGTGACAACCTAGGTTTGATCTCTAGCACCTAAAGAGAGAGAGAGAAAGGAGTAAGGAGAGAGAGGGAAGAGAGAAGGAGGGAAAGATAGGCAAGGAAAGAAGGATTGACTGTGGTGGCGGACCAGTTACTTAAAATTGCCCATGTTGAAGGAAGTTCAGCATTTAGATGGGAATTTCAAAACAATTCTAAAATAACTCAAAGTGCATTATAAATCTAAATGGAAAACTATAAAACTTTTAGAAGAGCGCATAAGAAACCAATTTTATGACCTTGGTTTAAAAGAGGATATAGAAAAGAGTAGATCATTGAATCTGCTTTGAAAAAAGGGAAGATATAGAAATGATAACTTTTGAGCAGCAGTTCAGCAGAGATCCATTCAGATGAGGACTCAGAGGCTTCCAGTTTGAGGAAGCAGAATCAGCTGAGGAATTGGCGAGGTGAGGTGGCTGTGGTTTGTTCTGCTACTCTGATCTTCTGGCAGTGTCTACCCTTTCCTTCATAAAATAACATGACCACACTCTGCTTCAAGTAATCAGTTAAAGAGGCCATTCCTGACCTGTGTAAAACATTTACTTTTCTAAGAAAACTAAGACTTGGATGTGAAACAATGCCCAAAGGGGCTTTGATACTCAACCTATGGCTTGGACCTTGGGAGGCACTGAATGGAAGCAGGTAGAGGTCAGCAGGTGCAGGTCCTCAGGGTATTTTAAGTTTCTGGTCTTTTGGTCTCTACTACACATAGCCTGATGTAAACAGGTGTCTAACGTCTTCCCTTGTTTTCTGTTATGTCTTGGTGTCCTGTCTGGTGAAACTTACAAGCTGTGTTTCGGCGATACATTATGATACTGAAGCCAAATACGCAGTACCTTAGAGACAGGATGGAGTTTTGCCTCCCTCTGCCCTTTACAGAAGCGCCCTGACCTTGCTTCCTGGAAGCAAGCAGATTAAAGGCTTCCTACAGTTAAGCTATGATATGTTGCAAGATATTTGATTACACTGTGTAAAGATATGTCACTGTGATTGGTTTAATAAAAAGCTAAACGGCCAATAGCTAGGCAGGAGGTATAGGTGGGACTTCCAGACAGATCTCTGGGATGAAGAAAGGAGAAGTCACCGGGTACAGAGGAAACAGGACATGCAGGAGGAGAGATAAAAGCCACAAGCCAAGTGGCAGCAGGTTGAGTAATAGCAATGGGTTAATTTAAGTTACAAGAGCTACTGGGACAAGCCTAAGCCATAGGCAGAGCTTTCATAATAAGTCTCCATGTCGTTTTTCATGAACTGGCAGCATAAGGAAAAATCCGCCTACAGTGATACCTGTTTTCCACAGTTAACCTGTGTGGTGGTATTGTGTTCGCCAAAATATTGTGTACCTTAATAACTTATCTGGGGTCAGAGACAGAGCAGCCACAATGTTAAACAGAGGTTAGGGAGTGGTAGCACCACACCTTTAATCCTAGCATTCCAGAGGCAGAAATCCATGTGTTCAAGGATACACCCAAGCATGGTGACCAACGCCTTTAATCCCAGAAAGCACGCCTTTAATCCCAGGGAGTGGTGGTAGAAAGCAGAAAGGTATATAAGGCGTGAGGACCAAAAACTAGAGGCATTTGCCCATAGAGGCATTTTCCCATAGAAGCATTTGGCGTGGTTAAGCATTTGGCCTGGTTAAGCATTCAGGCTTCTAGCAGCAGTTCAGCTGAGACCCATTCTGGATGAGGACTCAGAGGCCTCCAGTCTGAGGAAACAAGATCAGCTGAGGATCCGGCGAGGTGAGATAGTTGTGGCTCGTTCTGTCTCTCTGACCTTCCAGTGTTCACCCCAATAACTGGCTCAGGTTTGATTTTATTAATTAGAACTGTTAAGACTCATGCTACAAACCTGAGTTTAGAAACCTCTTTCCCAGATAATATATTTAGAGAAAGTGCTGTGTTAAATCAGTCTAACAAAGCAAGCACAATCTATGTGTCATGACACTTGTGAGAGGTTAGGATTCTGGTATCAAACCATAGCTACAAGAACAAAGAGGTGTAGGACAAAAGGATCCTCAGCCACTGGGCCATATCAGGGGTTAAGTGGAGATGGAGGAGGAATGACATCTCCGACTTGAAGAGTGGTTCAGCAGACACATTGCGGCAGTATGGCAGAGTTTCTAGATGGTGCTGAGTCCTCATAGAGGCCTGAAGTCATGGATTTAAAGTGAGGCTGGCCAGCAGCTTGTTCGTTTTCTTAGTCAATCAGCTACCTGGATGTAAGGGCTGAGAGATACTCCAGGTTTAGCCAGCATTAGGGTTTCTTAGAATTTCAGCAGGCAGGAAGTGTGAAGGCATTAGGAAGAAGTTTGATCCTTGGTGGGTGGGAAGCACAGAAGTATAGGAAGGTGTGATGATAATGGGCAGGTGCAGGGAGCCTTTGGATGTGGAGGTCTGGGCTAACAGAGGGCAGTTGGAATCCAGAGAACTAGAGAACATGAATGCAAAGGAACAATGTGGGGAACTTAAGATGAATCTGTTGGTTGTCATAAGAGCTAAGGATGGATAGGAGAATGAGTGGACAAGGAAGAGGTTAATGTGAAGTGAAGGTGCTGGGTGGGCTGTGCTGCTGACATCCGGGATAGCAATGGGCTAGGATGGGAAAAGGCAGCAACTGAGCCATGTGCTAATGATTTCCAAGGACTTAGCAGGACGAGGAATTCAAGCAGTGACCACATTAGCAGGCCAGGGTGCAGCATAAGCTACAGAGCGGCTTGCAATATCAAAGAAAGTAAAGATGTTATTGAAATGGTGACGAAACATGTCTCACATTTAGATTTTTTTTTTTGGTATGATGTAGAAAGTCAGAGAAAACACTGCTATGGAACTATGTGGAGAAATGGTGTCCTCAGAGGAGACCTGGCTTTGGTCTACTCCCAGAAAGTTAAAGGGGATGTCCTATGAGTTTGCCAATGCACTGTGTTCCAGAGAGCATGGGGGACTAGTTTGGGGTATGGGAAGAGTTGGATAAGGGGATGTTAGTTGTCATGGGGTGCATGGGTGTGAGTGAGAATCCACTGAGTAATGGTGGAGCTCTAGAAGGGTAAGGAGGGTCGAACTGGTACTAGTAGAAAGTGGTCAGTTCAAGTTGAGTCCATTAAATTAGGAGGTCTCTCTTTTGCTTTGGCTGAAGCGAAGAGAAGGCATTTTTTATTTAGCCTGCCTCTGCTGCATGCAGTTCCTCTGATGTCTTGTTTCTCACAGCAAGGGAGGGAGAGACCAGTGTTCATTTGCTTCTGTGTACTTTAGGTGAGTTCAACAACTACTCCATGCAGAAATCATTCCTAAGACTGTGGTAGGGATGGAAGCTGGTCAGGACCTGCCATGACCATAACATTAATGGGAACTTAACTAGCATCATCATTTTCCAGGGAGGTGCATGTAGGGAAAGCTCCCAAGAACTAACTCTTTCCCTTTCCTTGTTTCTGTCCTGCCCGAGGGTGGTCCAACAAAGACAAGCTCTATCCTGCAGGGCCAACCTTCCTCATTAGAAGACACAGTTTTCCTCTTGATCCCAGTTTTCCTATGGCCAGTACTCAGGAGCTCAGGCCCAGGCTCTCTTGCGCCATGCTCTGGCATGGCTATGCTTGAGCAGACATCTAGGCAGCATGTGGAATAAAGGTTTGCTCTGTAGGTCAACTTCCACATGCAGCTCCTCAAAACCCACACTGTACAGTAGTGACACAAGGCTATCTCAATTTGAAGTAAAATTGCTCCCTTGGTGATAGCAGTTGCTTTTCAGGTGCTCAAGGGCCTTATGTGGTCGGCAATTACTACATTGGTCACCTCGGAGACAGAATCATCCAACAGAGAGGAACTTCTATCGCAAGGTGCTGGTGTAGACCACTAACGAAGCTGCTGTGTCCGTTTGATTCCCAACCGTTTTGTTTGTTTGTTCCTAGCTGCAGAATCTGACGTCAGACCCGGAAGGCTACCAGAGACAGAGACTGGACAGGCCGTAGGGGCTGTGCTGAGCTGCAGGCATGGCGCAGTACAAGGGCACCATGCGGGAGGCCGGCCGGGCCATGCACCTGATCAAGAAGCGGGAGAAGCAGAAGGAGCAGATGGAGGTGCTGAAGCAACGCATCGCGGAGGAGACCATCATGAAGTCAAAGGTGGACAAGAAGTTTTCAGCACACTACGACGCTGTGGAGGCCGAGCTGAAGTCCAGTACGGTGGGCCTGGTGACCCTGAATGACATGAAGGCCAAGCAGGAAGCCCTGCTGAGGGAACGGGAGATGCAACTGGCCAAGAGGGAGCAGCTGGAGCAGCGCCGGCTACAGCTGGAGATGTTGCGGGAGAAAGAGCGAAGGCGCGAGCGCAAGCGGAAGATCTCCAACCTGTCCTTCACTCTGGAAGAGGAAGATGATGGCGACCAAGAGGATGGCCGCAGGGCCGAGGGCAATGAGACCCACAGTGGTGGGGCCAAGAAGAACTTGGGCAAGAACCCGGATGTGGATACCAGCTTCCTGCCCGACCGCGAGCGCGAGGAAGAGGAGAACCGGCTACGTGAGGAGCTGAGGCAGGAGTGGGAGGCGAAGCGCGAGAAGGTGAAGGGCGAGGAGGTGGAGATCACTTTCAGCTACTGGGATGGTTCCGGCCACCGGCGCACGGTACGCATGCGCAAGGGCAGCACCGTGCAGCAGTTCCTGAAGAGGGCGCTACAGGGGCTGCGCAGGGATTTCCGGGAGCTGCGCGCCGCAGGCGTGGAGCAGCTCATGTATGTCAAGGAGGACCTCATCCTGCCTCACTACCACACCTTCTACGATTTCATTGTGGCCAAGGCGCGGGGCAAGAGTGGGCCACTCTTCAGCTTCGATGTGCACGATGATGTGCGGCTGCTGAGCGATGCCACGATGGAGAAAGACGAGTCGCATGCGGGCAAGGTGGTGCTGCGCAGCTGGTACGAGAAGAACAAACACATCTTCCCTGCCAGCCGCTGGGAGCCCTACGACCCCGAGAAGAAGTGGGACAGGTACACCATCCGGTGATACTGAATCCCTCTTGGGTGGCCTTACTCTCATATTACCGAAATTCAATAAATACAGAGGGTCCCCGTGAATCACATGTGATGGTTCTGTTGCTTGCGTTGTTCTTTGTATTTGTAATGTTCCTGTTGTGCTCCGTGTGATAAGGGTCACGTTTTTGTCTAAGTGGTTGTGCCCAGTGATTTGGCGGGCCAACAGACAGGGTCTGATTTTCTTTCTCAATGTTTTACTTGCTGCGGAGTTGTGAGCAAATCACTGTGCTCCGTAACTCAGTTTTCCCACCAGTACTAGGAATTAATACCCCACAAGGCCAAAGTGAGGAGAGAGTATTTGTAAACACTTAGAGCTCAGTAAATGCCTGCTGTTGTTTTTGTGGACCCAGTTGCTTTACATAAAAGAATTTCTGTGATCCAGCTCTGAAATGCCAGGACTAGGGTAGACCTACACATCACTGATGTCAGGGTCAGGGGATGGTGGGAGGAGCCTCACAAAGCCCAGCAAGTGGCCCCACCTCTGGGATTCCTTAACTAAATGGTTCAGCCAAAGGCTTGGGAGGCCAGAAAGCTGGTATACAGCTTAGAAGACCAGTATCACCAATTTCCCTTCATCCAAAAGCTCCAATAATGACTCCACATGACACTATTACGAACCCCACCCTTGGAGTTTTTATATTTTATTCATTGTTGAGTGTTGTGTTCATTTTCATTTAAAAACATCTAAAGCCGGGCAGTGGCCAAGCACGCCTTTAATCCCAGCACTCGGGAGGCAGCCAGCCTGGTCTACAGAGTTGAGTTCCAGGACAGCGGGACTACGAAGAGAAACCTATCTCGAGAAAAAAAAAAAAATCTAACATACTATGAATCACTTTTACAGAGCTTTTAGGTCACCCCTTTAACGTTAAAAGACCAAAACAAGTACTTTGGCCCTCTTACTCTGTTTCTGG
Source organism: Peromyscus attwateri (assembly GCA_902168425.1). NCBI lineage: Eukaryota > Metazoa > Chordata > Mammalia > Rodentia > Cricetidae > Peromyscus > Peromyscus attwateri. The sequence continues at coordinate 44,727 of CABHPP010126571.1, read as the reverse complement.
CACCAAGTTCTTGTGCCAGTCCAAGAACAAGCATTCTCACAACGTTGGTTGACTTGGGTGCTGCTTGACTTAGGATCACATACACACACTTCTCAATAGCCAGGTTGCATCCAGAGTTTTCCTCGGGGCCAGATAGAGGCATCAGTCTGTTTTGGAGCCCGGCAAGCCTGAAGAGTTTAGGGTTTATGAAGTGCTCCTGATTCAGGTCAACACATCAGTCCTCCAGAAATAGAGACCTAATCTCTGGCCCCACCCCAGACCTGCACAGTCAGAATGTGAGTGCCAGCAAGATCCCTGTATGACTCAAGCTTGCTGAGACTGAAGGAGCCTCTGGCTGGTCAGATGTCTGCTCTCTAGTCAACTCTTCGACTTCTCAGCTCAAGCCCTAGATTCAACAGCTGCTAATGGTCTACAGCCCTGTTCTCCAGTCCAGCTCTCATTTAAAAACTCGCGCCAAACATGTTCTAACTCCTGCATCTATTTCCTTGTTTTAATTATGCATTGAAAAGTTATGTATATTTATGGGGTTCAAGGTTGTGTTGTAATTTTTGAATTACAATGAAAATACAGTGGGATGATGAAATTAAGCTCTTTAACCTAGGCATCTCAGCTATTTTAACTTTTTGTATTGAAGACATGAAAATGTTTTTAGTCAATGAAATGTATAATATCTAAAACTATTAGGTATATTCAACATGCTGTGCAATTGTCTTTATAGTTCAGACTCACCCCTCCTTCTGAGACTTTGGCCCTCTGACCATTCTCCCATCAACTATCCTGCTCTCTTTTTCCTGAATAAAACTGTGAGAACATGGGGTATTTTATCTTCTTGTGTTTGGTTTATTGCATAATATTTTCACTTCTATTCACGCTACTGAAAATAAAGTTTCCTTCTCAGAACTGAGTGCATTCCTTTGAGTGTAGACCACATTTTCTCCCCATCCCACATTCAGGTCCCCAGAAGTAACTGCTTCTTAGCAGAAATGGGAAATACATTTCTACATCCCTTAGGAATATCTGTATCCCACTGCTTTTTGTGTTGCCGGTTTTCAGGTACCAATCCTACCTTACCACATACAGTAACCTCCCCACCCCAATCCTTCCAAAAGTAAAGAAGATTTCAATCAGATCAATATTCATGTGTTCACAATAGGATCATTACAAATACCCAATCATAATCTATTATGAAAAATGTTTTTTCTGGAATCAATATTTCTTGTTTTCTATTTTGGTTGACTCCTGTGTTGTCATTGAACATGCCTCATACTTTATGCCAGTTGTGTTCTCTCAGTATTAGGGTCTTAGTGCAGCGTTGTCAACCTAAAATTACATTCTCCAATGTGAATGCGTTTAGTTGAGAGTGACAGCAAAAGCCTTCAGTAGGTGGTGCCTTTCAAACCATGGAGGCTGTTGGTGTACCCTGGGAGGTACAAAAGAGCAAGGGGTTTCAGAGACAGGAATAAGGAGATTGCATAGATCGTTTTGAGATAAAGAGAGTCTCAGTTATGAGGGAGCTGCAGCCATATGTTAGTGAAGCTGGTGTCAGGCAAATGTTCTTTCTTCATACATCAAACCCAAACTTTCCCATTTGAAACTGAATCAGCAAGCATGCCAACAATCTCAGCTAATTGGAAACTGATCTGCGGCTTTCCCACCCACTCCCATCTGGGGTGGGTGTTCTCCATGACGAGAAATGGTATTCTGGAACCGTCCTTCTGCTCAAGCCTGAGGATTCCCACCTCTTTTTTCTGTGTCTTGATTTGCTTCCTCTGCTCAATGACGGAGGATGTTTAAGAAGTATTGACATTGTGTTTGGCATGGCGGTGCACTCCTATAATCTTAGGTCTTCCAGAAGGTGAGACAGGAGGATGGCAAGCTCAAGGCCAGCCTAAGCAACTTGGGAAGAGTTTGTATTATAGAGAGTAAAAATATTAAAAAGAGTCTGGGAATATAACCCAGTGGTAGAGTGTTTACTTAGTGTTCTCGGGGTTCAATCCCTAGTCAAAACAAGCAAACAGTTGTTTCTAGAGCTTAAATTGCTAAACTCAACTCCACTGTAGCTTGTTATATAAATGGAAATGTGGCAGACTGTACACCATTCTCTCTCAAGATGTGAAAGGCAAGGCCCACAGTCTTACCACTTCTGCATCAATTCCATAAAACGCACTCAGCGGAAGTATATAAGTCACATCAGACATGGGAAAACCAAGACTCCCCCCCCCACACACACACACACATACAAGCTCTCCCTAGAGAAAGGCCAGACTGGCAACCTCTTTTTGCCTCCTCCTCAGAATATTCATATTGCTCTGCTGACCTCTGCTTGCCTGTGCAGTCCCACTACATGGGCTTCTCCTCAAAGGTAGACACCCTTTGCTCTGCTGAACCCACGCCCCATGAAGTCTTAACCCACAAGCGAGTTCTCACACCCTCTGTTTCCTACCATTAGTAGGCATCACATAATCTGTTGGGCAAGGCCTCTTCTGTCTTTCTGTGTGTTCCCCTGTCAACCAAGATTTCATGACATCTGCCTCCCCATGACCTCAGAAGCCAACTGGACTCCATGAGCTATTTGGATGAAGGCAACCTCTCTTCAGAATGCCCTGACATAATAAGAATCTCTTGCACCGAGACCCACGCCTTTCCAGTGGAATTCAAGACTGAGATAGACAGACTAACGGGCTCCCTTAGATTGAATCTATAGGAAAGCTGTAACTTTTTCACAGAGGTACTAATGTGCCATAGAGTCTCCAAGGACACACACCACCCCTCCCACTCTGCTCCTGTCACCAAGCTTACCCTGTTAAGTCATATTCCTCACTCCACCACTTCTAAGATGAACTCTGTGTTCTGACTAAGACATTACATTCAAAATCCACTCTCCAGGCTCGTGGAGGATCAGCCAGCTCCATCCATTCACTCTCAGAGGTTTACAAATGGCTAGTCATGGTAGGAACCAGTATTCAGTAGATTGCAGCAGCTATTTTCATACCTCGACTGTTTTCATTACTTCCACTCCTATGCAGATCTTTTGAAACAGACTTGATGATTCCTATTCTACAAATGGGGACCTGAAAGGCTCTAGTGATTTCTTGAAAGTTTTTCAGCTGGTATTGGCAGAATTGCGGCCCAACACTTTACTGCCTTGGTTTTTGTGCAGAGCCCTGACTTTGGTAGTGGCTCAACCATTTTGGTAATCACAGGTCACTCTCTAGAGCAGATGTGCTGTGCATACATCTCCCCAGCTTCCTTTTAGGGGCTCACCATTGTTAGATATGGGCCTGCCCCTTTACAACACTGATCATTCTAAATTGCCAGATCTCATAGCCTGAAGAAACAAGGACACACCCACCCCTCCCTGCAACTAACACTCCCCCTCTTAATGAAACATCTTTCCAGAAGGAAGCCTCTCCTTCCCCTTTAATGCCACATTCATGTTTGTCTGCTATCATGCACTACCTTTTCCTAACACCTTCCACCTCAAGGTCCCACCATGGCTCCCATGGTCATGAGGTCCATTCTTGAAGGGTGATTTTGTGTTTTCAAACCAACCCACCTATTGCCTCTTCTCTAACAACCACATTACCCCTGCTACACTGTATGGAAAGAGAATGGTGAACCACCCCTCAGGCTTGCCAATGCACTTTGTCACTGTCCTGGCGGCTACCTCTTGGGGTGTGTGTGTGTGTGTGTGTGTGTGTGTGTGTGTGTGTGTGTGTGTGTTTTGTCAGGAAAGGGAAAAGAAGAGGGAGGGGGAACAAGACAGAGGAAGCTTTCCATTGTCTATCCCTACAAGGTGACTAATTAATCCCATCATGAGGCCCTACCCTCATGAAGGCATCTAACCCTAAATTACCTCTCACCTCTGAATGTAAATTCATTGGCGTTTAAGGCTTTAACATATACATTGGGGTATGGGGCATGATTATACTGCACTGGCTGCTGACCATGGCAATTGGGACCAGGAAGCTATGGAGTCTATTGCTGTGGAATAATCCTTTTTGTACACTGTGAAAATATATATTACTCTCATTGGTTTAATAAAGAGCTGACTGGCCAATAGCTAGGCAAGAAGAAGTTAGGCAGGAAAGCCAAACTGAGAGGACGCTGGGAAGAAGAAGGGCAGATGCAAAGGAAGCAGAAGATGAATATGCCATGCTGAAAAAAGGTATTACCATGTAGTAGAGTGTGAATAAGAAATATGGGTTAATTTAAGATGTAAGAGCTAGTTAGTAACAAGCCTAAGAGTTAGTTAGTAACAAGCCTAAGCTATAGGCCAATCATTTTAATAAGTCTCTGTGTGGTTATTTGGGAATGGGCTAGTGGGACAGAGAAGTGCTGCCTACAGTCTATGGGTTTGATTTTAAGGGGAGGAATAGTAAATTCCCACCCTTCCCTCCAAGGGAGTCAGCTCTGTGTCACACTGAGTTGGGTGTGATGCTGGTGAGCAATAGACAACAGTGGAAGCATTTCTGCCATTTGGAGAAGTAATGCTTAGAACAATTAGCTGCTCCCAACACATCTGGGGGAGATGACAGCTGAGGCTAAGGGGTCTGGTGGCTGGTGCCCCAGGACAGGGGAAAGCAAAGCTAGACTTTCCTGCCAGGCCTCCCCCAACCTTGTTCTCCATAGCCTTTGGGAAGCATTGGGGCCCTAGGTGTGCCATACACACTGTTGAAGAATTTTTGGAGGCCAAGTGGAGGAGGCGCTGCACAGACGGTGCCTGAGATCCCAAATGATGACCAGTGGCATTTTCAAAGGTGTAAGGGGGTGAGGACAAGAAGGACACTGAGTATTTTGTAAAACCGTTTTTTCATTAAAATGAATATGTTTGTATGGAGATTGTGATTTTTTTTTGGAGATCTAGAAAATCTTTAAAATAAAAGCATAATCATTGTAGATACTGAGCTTGTATGTGTTGGAAGAGGGGTAATTGATCTTAATTTGGCCACAGGGGGAAATGACCATGCTGTGAATATCCCTGCTGCCATTGGGATCTGAAGGTCTGGGAACCTTGGAGTTAGTCTAGTAGTCTCATGCTACAGAATAGAATGAGGCCTGTGACAGGGAAGTGACTAGTCAGGGGTGGCAGGCCTGGTTAGCAAAGCAGCATCAAATCAGATAGCTCTGATGCCAGGTTCCTCTTCCCTTCACCCTGCCTCAGGTACCCTGGGGTGGTATGAAGACCTCAGAATTTCCCAGAACTGTGACTGGATGAGATCTCTTTATTGAAAATAAAATGAAGGTCTCCTGTTGGTGTATCCAGGAGAGGCCATTAACTAATTGGAAGATTAGCATTTGCAGAGTCCTGCCTCCACTCTCCTGGCTTCGAATTTCCTAGTTGGATAAAGCTGTGTTCCCTCACTTTGACAATAGAAAGGTGCCTTTTGATTTCTTTTCAGCTGCTTTGGTGGAATGAATATGACAGTCCTGTGCAATCAGGGCAAAACAATCCTCTCACCCAGGGGCAACACGAGGACCACCCAAGCTTAAATGTCTCCCAACAAAACCATTGGTGCAAAACCTGCAATGGGCTTAAGCAGCCTGATTCAAACTGAGTTTGTGCTTTTCATGATTCCTGAGCAAGAGGATTGGAGTTTCCCACTTCTTAATAGCGGGATGGCAACAGGAAAAGACATTTCCTGTACATGCATATTTTTGCCAAGAAAACATTATAGTGTATGGTAGTAAGAAAACAGCCTCTCTCATGTTTAACTCATCTTGGAAATTTATTTCTAAAGAATCCATTACCTTCAGACCAAGTCAGACTTTATGAAAAAGACTATATATATATATATATATATATATATATATATATATA
>CABHPP010126571.1:27719-38806 GCA_902168425.1 Peromyscus attwateri | reverse complement strand
ATATATATATATATATATATATATATATATATATATTCATACATACACACACATATGGATATGGATATTGGGTGTGTACACAGAAGGGTGTTGCCTAGTAGGCAAGTTATAACTAATTAGCTGGGCAAGAGGAGGCAGGTGGACTTAGTCACCACTTAGAGCCAACTTCCCAGCAGGCCTCCAGTCAGGCCCCTCTTGCTTTTGTACCCTTATATGAGCAATAGGATTTTGATGAAATAACTTCCTGACACAGAAGACAAGGTCATAAAAGGTACAAGCTTTGCTCTCTCCTTCGCTTGTGACCAGAAAAGCTAGCTGCTGTACTCTAAGAGCAATGAGAAAGCCTCATGGAAAGGCTCACTTGGTAAGGAACAATGAATTAAATTCATCTGCCAGCAGCCAACACAAACTGGGTCACAGTGCGGGAATCATATCCCCCCCATCCCATCAAGCTTTCAGACAACTTCAGGCCAGCCAACAACACGACTGTCTCACGGGAGGCCACAGCCATATGCAACTAATGCATCTGTATTTACAGACATACGTTTCTCATCATATGTACATGCCCACATAAAGTGCACGGCTCAATGATCTTTAGTCTGTTCCCAGAGCTCTGCAAACATTATTAGCACAATATAATTCTGGAACATTTTTATCACTCCCAAAACAAACTCAGTGCTGGCTGCCAGACACTCTCATCCCACCTTCCTTCCCAGCTTTAGAAAATTGCTGTTATCTGTTTCTGTAGATTTTCCTATTCTGGACATTTCAGACTCATGGAATTATGCAATTTATGGTCTTTCTGTCTCATTTCTACCCTTTATCACACTTTTTTTCCAGGCTCATCCGTGTCATTCTGTGCATTAATATTTCATTCCTTTTTATGACTAAATAATATTCATCACACAGATTTACCATATTTTTGTTTGTGCATCTGTACTTTGGTTTTGGGTGTGGTGGTTTGAAAGAGAAATATTCCCCCATAGACTTAGATATTTGAATATTTGGTCCCCAGTTGGTGGTGGTTTGGGAGGTTGTGAGACCTTCAGGAGTTGGATCCTTGCTAACAGAAGTACGTCACACTGGCAGATGGACTTTGAGAATTCTTGGTCTCACCCACTTCCCGCTTGGTCTAAGTTTCATGATTGGATTTGGAGATGTGAGCTCTCAGCTTCTTGTTCCTGCTGCTTACTGCTGGACTCTAATGATGGACAGTAATCCCTTTAGAACTAATGCTGGTTAATTTTATGTCAGCTTGTCATAAACAAGAGTCATCTAAGAGGAATGAATCCTACCTGAGAAAATGCCTCCATATGATTGGGCTGTAGGCACACCTGTAGAACATTTTCTTAATTAGTGATTGATGTGGGAGGGGCCATCCCATTGTGGGTGGGGCCACCCAAGGCTGGTGGTCCTCTGTTCTATAAGAAAGCAAGTTGAGGAGCTGGAAAGGTGGTTCAGTGGTTAGGAGCACTGGTAGCTCTCCCAGAGGACCTGAGTTCAAATCCCAGCACCCACATGGCAGCTCACAGCTGTCTCTGACTCTAAGATCTGACACCCTCACACAGACATACATGCAGGCAAAACGCCAATGCACCTAAAATAAAAATAAATAAATTATATATTTAAAAAAAGCAAGTTGAGCAAGCCATGGCGAGCAAACCAGTAAGCAGAACCCCTCTATGGCCTCTGCATCAGTTCCTGCCTCTAGGTTCCTGCCCTGATTGAGTTCCTGCCCTGACTTCCTTCGGTGATGAATTATGATGTGGAAGTGTAAGCGTGATGAACCCTGTCTTGGTCAGCTTGCTTTTGGCCATAGAGTTTCATCGCAGCAATAGTAACCTTAACTAGGACAGACCGTTAAGCCACAATAAATTGCTTTTGGTCCTGCTGTTTCAACAACAGAAAAAGTAACTAATACAAAGCCCTTTGGGTTGTGTCCTCTCTGAGGGTTTTGTCAATAATGCTACTAAGGAACATCTGTGTAGAAGCTTTTGTGTGTGTGTGATTCTGCAGTTCCTTGGGGGTTATACCTCGAAGTGGACTGGTGAGTCACACAACAACTGTGTGTAACTTTTGAGAGTGTTTCCCCAGCAACTGCACTATTTCACATTTTCAGTAACAATTATAAAGGTTTTCAGATTCTCCACCTCCTCATCATTAGAACCCATCTTTCTTACTAATGCTGTCTTTGTGGTGATGAAGTAGTGTTTCACTGTGGATTTTAATTTGTATTTCCATAGTTATTAATATTAAGCATCCTTTTGTGTTTACTTACAATTTGTGTGCTGTCTCTGAAGAAATGCCCATTTCTTTCACCCACTTTAAAAACCTTTTATTATTATAAAACAGGGAGCTCTAATTAGGGAGGTGTGAGTGAGGAAATACAAAAGATGAGGGTAAAATGGGAGTAAGGATATCTGACAAGTCATAAGGAATCATACTATTGAGTATCTACCTAAAAATACCTGTAATATACATATGTAGTTTAAATGGAAATTTCCCATCTGGACCAACAATGCTCCCTCCAAGAGACAATGATCATCTAACAAACCCCCAATACCAGCCATGAGAAGTCCTCTTTTGAGCTGTTGGTCAAGATTGCGCAAGAGACTCCCAAAACAAAGCATTTTCCATTGCCCTTGGTGTCTCCAGAGGTGGAAGGTAAGTCCCCATTCCTGGAGATGTCGTACACTTCAGTCACAGGGCCCAGAGTCCTCTGAGCTGGAACTGACCTGAAAACCTCCTCCCTGAGGACATGCAAGCTTCCGAAGGAGGGAGGCAACCAACAGTCCTACCCAGCTATGACACCTCTGACCCACAAGAACATCAGCATGGCACAAGAACCCACGGGTGCAGCAGTGGCATGCATTGGTGGTAACCAACAGCTCTTTAATCGGACTTAAGACCTGCTCAATATGAAGGTAACAGTGCCTGGGGTACTGGTAACCTAGCCAGCTACCTAAGACTAGTTAAGTCATGGATCTTAGAAAAGAACCTACAAACACCACTTTACTAAACCAGCATAATCCCTAACTGCATTCTAAATATTTGAAGAGGATTCCAAAGCTTGGAAACTACCTTCCTCTGACAGATGTGCTGGACTGAGCAGCCTGCTTACAGTCTTCCTTCTCTGGGAGTCTGACTGGCCTGCCTCAGGATGACTTAGGACAGTCTTCTTGGAAACTTCTCAACCTCTGTTTTAAGGATGACTCAGGTTTTACAAGAAACAGTTTTAAATATAGTCTTTGGTTTCCCCCACAAGGGCAGAAGCAATTCACACTATTATATCTGATGAATTATTTTTTTTCTTGAGCTTTCAAAACTGTCCATTTCTTGCCTGATCTCACATCACTACTCTATATTCATTTGTGGCCCTGTTTTAATCCTACTTAGAATTAATTGAGCTCTCCAGATATATAGATTAGTTCTTCTCAGTAAGTTAGAAAATTTTAGCCATTACTTAAAAACTTGGTTATGTAATTAAAAAAAAACTTTCTAGAAATTATATCTTACTCATTTGGTATACATGTGCATGTGTACCCATGTACCACAGCACATGGTGGGAGTCAGAGAACAACTTGTGAGAGTTGGTTCCCTCCTTCCTCCAGGGTGGTCTGGAGATCAAACTCAGGTTGTCGGGCTCATTTTTGAAGTTAGCATATGAAGTAATGGGTTTTGTTACGGTACATCATCATCTTTCTTTGTCCTTTGCCCCCCCCCAAAATGTTCTCCCCTCTCCCTGTGGCCTCCTTGTGACTCCCCTCCTACTCTCCAAATGGCAACCCTTTCTTCAGCTATCACTTTTCTTGATTTATTATTTAACCATTTTGTGTGTGTGGACGTTTTCCTTGCATGTAAGTCTGTGCTCCAAAAGTGGGCGGCACCTTTGAAAGCCAAAAGAGGGCACCAGATCCCCTGGGACTGGAGTGACAGCAAGTTTTGAGCCACGCTGTGGGTGCTGGGGACCAACCCGTCCTGTAGAAGAGCAGTCAGAGCTCTCAACCCCTGATTGCTCCTCAAATTATACCTCCCCCCCACCCCCCACCCCGCCTTGTTTTGTTTATTTGCTTGGTTTAGTGGGTTTTGTTTTACTTTGCTTTGTTCTGTCTTCTTTAGACAAGCTCTCATTAAAGAACCTTGCCTGACCTGGAACTCACTATGTAGACCAGGCTAGCCTCAGCTCATAAAGATCCACCTGCCTGTGTCTCCCAAGTGCTGGGGCTAAAGGTGTATGTATGCTACAGTGCCGGCCAGGCATTACTTCTTCGAACACTTTTTAAAAATTAAGACATTTTTATTTACTTATTTGGGGAGAAGGGGCACACGTGACTTAGTGGACCCGTGGAGGCCAGAAGACAACCTGTGGGAATCCATTCTTTTTCCTCGGGTTCCAGGAAAGGATCAAGCTCAGGTTGTCAGACATGGAGCAGGTACCCAGCCCTAGACACTTTCTTCTGCCCTGTTCTCTCCTCTCTTCTGGTGCACTCAGCATGCTTGTGTTGGTATATTTAACGCTGCCCATAATCCCATGAGGACCCATTTATTATTATTCCTCTTTGCATGGTCTCTATTACTCTATCTTTACCCCTGCCTGCTTTTTGTTTTTATTTTTGTTTTTTTCCCCTGCCTGCTCAGATCTACTGTCAAGATCAGTTAATTTTTCACTTCAGCCCTTATATTTTCATTTGGTTCCATGTTCTAGGCACTATTTACATTTTCTGTGTCATACGACATTATCACCTCCTTCCATTGGTTCTTCAGAAGTGGTCTCCTGTGGTTCTTTGAACATGGTTGTGGTAGCGGCTTTGAAGTCATTCTCCATTACACCCAACATCTGCATACTTTAGAGGTTCTTTCTACTGCTGAGTGTTTGCCTATGCCCGTGTTGTTCTTTCTGTTTCTCCGTGTGACTCCTAACTGCTGTTGAAAGCTGCACATTTCAGTCTTAAGGAGGCATTAGCTCTGGACCCTGATTTCCTGCCCTGGAGACTGTTGTTAGCCCATTGACAGTATTGTCCTTGCATTTTTGAAGCTTTTTCTGCCTCTGCTCAAACCCCTAGATTTTATCTTCAAGTCTGATTTCCTCTTATTATAACAACTAAGTGTGAGCTGCCTCCACTAGTCACTAGTTAGTTATTTTACCGTTTTCAATCATGACCCAGGGTCATAAATCAATTCACTGTCTTATACAGTTAAAACAGAGCCTTGCACAGGGTGGTGTCGGGCCACTATTGAAGCCAGCACAAATGTGTTCCTCAACACAGATTACAATGTGGGAAAGGGTGGGGATGACTCTTCCACAGCTGTGCCACCTGCGACCTCCAAACTGAGCAGGAACTAGGTCTATATGACTGAAGGGAACTAACGCCACTGCTAATCTGTGTGGTTGAGTCCCCAGAGTTGAGGAGGGGACTGGTTGCCAAATCTACCTGGAGTAATGCTTCCACCTCAGGAATCTGTCAGAGATGGGCATATCTGCGCAAAGTTGAGCTGTTCCTCCACAAATACTTCTGTGAGGGAGTGAGGGGCTGTGCTTGATGTCATCCTCGCCACATCCCTTCTGTGCTGGGGTGCTAACAAGAGCTCTGGTCACCAACATTCATGTGCCAACCCTGATGCATACACCCTATGTCCTGTAAGACTTTCACAGTTGGGAGCCTGGGGAGGTAGGACCTATCCATTCCCACTCAATCAACTGGGAATGGTGCTTCTTTCCAGGGGGCTAGAGGAGGTGAAGGCAGCGCCTCTGCTCAGCCCCAGCAGCTCTCTGGCACGGAGCTGAGTACCGCAGCCTCCCTCCTCCTCACTGTTTCCACAGATGTGCACTGTGCACGTGCTTGCTCTTGTCTGCTATGAGCACTTTGATCAATCTCTAGAGAGTTCTACTGATTCGATTTTGCTAAGTTTGATCAATTTACAGATGTCTCTCTGGGGAGAGGATTTTTCCTAATCTCTTCACCCTGCCTTGTGCTTCAAGACACGTTTTTTTAAGTAGGAAAAAAAAAGTGCTGTGTGTGTGTGTGTTTGTGTATGTATACACATATATGTGCTTATATAAATTCTCAGAAAGCATTATATGACGCTTTGTAAAAGAGGGCAGAGGCAAACTGATACAGAATTCTTTCTTATATATATATACGGCACTTAAAATATCTCTGAAAAAGATATACAAGATTCTAGAAACTATTGTTTTATTCTGAGTGAAAGAATAATGCAGCTAGGAGACAAGAGTGTGAAATACACACTTTCCACAGTAGATCAGGTTGTACCTTTTGAATTGTGAGCTATACAAATGTGCTATCTATTAAAACATAAAATATACGTACAACATAAATGTTAATGAAAATTTAATCTGATTTTTTTCTGAAACTGCAGAAACTGTGATGAAAGCCTGGTTTCTGAGGAGGAGATTGGAAGCTTCAACATAAAGTATGGGTTAACTTGATTATTTTAAAATAGAGAAAAATGGCTAAAATCAAACAGAACCAGACTGATTGTGTTTAAATGAAAAAACCTTTCTGGATATCAGGTCAGGGTCACTGTCCTCACTCTGCAAGGGGTCCTCCTTGAGGTCCTCCAAGAGACCTGTGTGTGCCCCAGCCACTCCCAAGGGCTGCATGATGGCTACTTGACTGTGGTTTGCTCAGGTGACAGGGTCAGTACTTTAACCCCTTCCCTCCAGAGCTCTAACCCAGGTAGATTTGCCCCACAGCTTCCCAGCAAATGTCAATATCCACTTGTTAAAAAAAAAAAATGGGTATAGTAACCTAGGCTAAAGGCTCCCTCCAAAAGACAAAAATGTTACTCATCCCTGAAGAACTTTCTCTAAAATAGGAGTGCTGTGCGCTTTATCCCAACTGCTGTTTTTAGAGTAGGACTTCCACACTATAATAGAATGTACTATCATTAATCAATTTCTTATTTGGGGATGGATGGATACTTTCTAATTTGAAGCTACTAAAAACAAAATTGAAATGCCTGCTGTGATGGGGTTTTGTTACTTAGCAAGAGATAACTGAAGCTAAAAAGCCTTTCAAAAGATTGCAGCAATTTAAGTTCTCACCATTTATAAAAAAAGCATTTCTTTCTACAAGTATGATAACCTCTAACACTATGTTGCTATGAGAAGTGTGGTTTCTTTTTAATTGAAGCTATCCATTAGTTCACTAAGAGTCTCCACGTTAACATAAACTCAGAAATACAAACATGGTTAAAGACGATCCTTATGAGTAACAACAGGTACTCCCATCACTTAAGAAGTGCCAAGGGTTTTGCAAGCTCTGCACCATGAGCTGGGGACAAAAACCAAACACAGAGATGGTCCTGAAATACAATGGTTCAACTTCAGATGTTTCATCTGCTATGCATTCAGTAGATACATGCTCAATATGTAACCTGCTTGGACATTCTTTCCATGCTAGCAGAATGAGCTCCACTTCTTTCTGTGTGTCTCAAACAAGCCATGCCTGGACTGGGGTGGACAGAGATTAGCTGGATTTTCTACTGATGATATTTTCCCTTTGCAGTTTGTTTATCAGGGCTTAATGCCATCCTAAGTGCAGGCACTTTTGTATATCTCCCCACCACCTAGACCAGTAGTTTTCAAACTTCTTTAGCCATGATCTTCTTTAGGTGGGAGGAAAATAAGTTTCACCTCCTGAGTGCACAGATCCCACCCACAGATACACATGTATTTTCATACATACAACTGGACTAAAAGCTGTAGAGAATGGTACTCCACATCTCTATATGCAATGACTGATGTTTTCAATTCATTCTTATTATGAGAAACTCTCTTTTCTATCAAAGGTAGCTGGACAAAGGCTCTCCCCTTTTTCCTTTGTACCAATTAGCCATCCATGTCATATTGTGAAGTTGAGCTCCCATTGATGAGATGAGACATAGTCAATACTTATATCAGAGATAAAAGACAGATGCCAATTTGGTGAAAGTGTGTGCCAGCACAGTTTGGGTCCTGGTGCACTCTTTCTGCAGAAAGAGAAACCACCTTGCCGAATTACTTTTGCTTTGTTCTTTAAGAGCAAAAGTTAATCTGTAAGCCCCACTTGCCTACTTGCCCAAGGACAGATAACTTCCTGAAATGCTGGGAGCTATGGTTCTTGGGAAATAACAAGTCACATGCTTTCGCTCCCCTAGAGAAATTTATTTGCACCAAATGAGCTTGATTGGATGTACATGGAGGTGTATACCCAGGAAATATGTCAGGATGTATGCTTGCCCCTGATTGGACCTGATGGGAAATATGGTGACCTTATGGTTGTGGCCTTTGAAATCCCTGCAAAATGTGACTCATGGCCATTTCCTGGGAACTCTGAAATGGACCTGGCCAGAGTCCATAATCCTGGCCAGTATTAAATTAATGCTTGCTTCAAATTTGGCTCAGAATTGTGGAGCTGGTTTTTCCCTTGTGATTCTCAGGTTAAACAGTTCCTGTGTTCCTTTGTGCTGTATGAAGACTATTCATTACAAATACATTCATTCCCATTCCATTTCTAGACATTCGAAATGCTAGTTTTAGCCCACGACACAGATTTCCTGATCCATTAATGTGTCCTAGCCATAGTTCGGAAAAGGCTGTTTTCAGTAGCCAAGATCCGTTTTGTTTTGCCTTTTTGTTGAGAGATACAAAAAGACACTTTTGCATAGGAAAGCTGACTGCAGATATTCCATGACTCTGGCATCTCCAACATCTTGGGATCTCCAAGGTAATCCAGGCTTCAACTTCACAGCTTCACATAATAGCCTTTCTAGTCCTCCATTCAGGGACACCCTGACACATGCCTGACAGGAGCAGTTGTCCTTGGGCACAGGGGCAAATTCCATAACCCAGTTCTTCTATCCTTAATTCTAAAGCCAGAACCACGTGGCCTAAGCTGCCAAGGTCTGCTGCTTGCTGGGGCTGGAACATGGCCCTCTCTTTCAATTACATCTGAACCAGCTTTCTGCCTTCCACTGCCTAAGCTTGACTGTCCTTGAACTTGCTCTGTAGACCAGCCTCTGCCTTCCTAGAGCTGGAATTAAAGGTGTACACCATCACACCCAGCTCTAAGCTTTTCTTTAATTCCTTTTCACAACTTGGAAACTTAGCTGGGTGGGGTCTTGCCCTGAAGTCACCACTCCCTTTATTCCATTTCTTAATCTGTTTTCTCCTTGAACACAGGACTTAGCTCCATTCCACTTCCTGGTGCTTCTTTTTCTCCTCAAAATTTACATTTTATAATTTACCCTGCTCAGCTTGCTCTATTCATTATAAATAGTCACCATTAATAACCACACAACAGAGTCTCTACTAGTCTGTTTTGAGATTTCCTCTGCCAACAGAATGAATCCAAAACTCTTCACTTTAGCCTAAGGCAGACTCTTCGGACAAGGGCAAAAGGCAGCCACTTTCTTAAACAAAATATCACAAAAATGATCTCTAGGCTACACATTAAAATGTTTCTCCTCTGAAACCCCTTGAGTGAGCCCCCCATAGTTCAAATAATTCTTAGCCTCACTGTCTTCCATGCTCCTACTAGTATGGCCCATGTCTTAGTTAGGGTTTCTATTGCTGTGAAGAGACACTATGACTATGGCAACTCTTATAAAGGAAAACATTTAATGGAGGTGTTGGCTTATAGTTCAGAGGTTTAGTCCATTATCATCATGGTGGGAACATGATGGCATGCAAGCAGACATGGTGCTGGCTACATCTTGATCAGAAAGCAACAGGAAGTGGACTGTAACACCAAATGAAGCTTAAACATAGGAAACCTCAAAGCCCACCCCCACAGTGACACACTTCCTCCAACAAGGTCATACCTACTCCAACAAGGCCACACCTCCTAATAGTGCCACTCTCTATATGTTTACAGGGGCCAGTTACATTCAATTACATATAATCACAACCAGTATTGTTTGTCTCACCCTGAGACACTCCAGTGGATTTCTCTCTGCTAACTGAGGTGCCACTACATAATCAACAAATGTCAGTGTATTCAGTGTCTACACTGGACACAGCATGATTCATTTCCCATGGGGACATAGCAGATGGTGAGGGATTTCTTGACCCTACTCACAATAGTGTGCCATTTAAAACTTACAGACTGTTTACTCTTGAACTCTTCCATTTAATGTTTTCAGGCCACAGTTAACAAGAGCGATTAAAACCTTGGGAAGTACATCCAGTGACTGAAGGAACTGGATGCAGATATCCGTGGTCAGGCCCCGGGTGGAGCTCCGGGAGTCCAGTTGGCGAGAAGGAAGAGGGTTTATGTGAGCAAGAGTTGTTGGGACCAGGGA
Source organism: Peromyscus attwateri (assembly GCA_902168425.1). Taxonomy (NCBI): domain Eukaryota; kingdom Metazoa; phylum Chordata; class Mammalia; order Rodentia; family Cricetidae; genus Peromyscus; species Peromyscus attwateri. The sequence continues at coordinate 28,501 of CABHPP010126571.1, read as the reverse complement.
TGGATGGAATACAGGGACAAGCAGCCAAACGAATGGAAACACATGAACTGTGAACCAATGGCTGAGGGGCCCCCAACTGGATCAGGCCCTCTGAATGGGTGAGACAGTTGATTGGCTTGATCTGTTTGGGAGGCATCCAGGCAGTTGGACCGGGTCCTCTGCTCAGTGCATGAATTAGCTGTTTGAAACCTGGGGGTTAGCAGAGACACTTGGCTCAGCCTGGGAGGAGGGGTCTAGACCTGCCTGGGCTGAGTCCACCAGGTTGATCTCAATCCTCGGGGGAGTCTTTGCCCTGGAGGAGATGGAAATGGGGGGTGGGGGGGGGGGGCGGGAGGGGGGAGAATGGGGGAATCTATGGCTGATATGTAAAGTTGAATTATATTGTAAAATAAAATAAAATAAATTAAAAAAAAAAAAACCTTGGGAAGTGACATTGTAGACAAGGGTGACTGCTATGTGTCCCTTTCAAACAACCCTTACAAAACTACAAAGCCATGTTTTCTAGGTCATCTCTTATTTGGGAGACCCTAAAATGGTACCCAGAGACACTCTTAGGCTCACAACTACCCTTGTATTTGTTTTGTCCCTCAACCCCCAGAGAGAGAAAGAGAGAGAAGAGAGCTCTGAGTCCAGGACTAGTCTTGAGAGGGCCAAATCTATGGAATTTGGTTGTCTCACCAAGTGATTGATGTTCAGAAACTGATGAGTTGGCCACTCATCGGCTGACCAGAAGGTTACTGGCCAGAAGATGGGCTACAAAGAAAAGGATCCTGTGCTGCACC
>CABHPP010126571.1:14566-27709 GCA_902168425.1 Peromyscus attwateri | reverse complement strand
ACTCAACAGGATTCTACCCATTAGACAACATTCCCCACAAACAACTTCTTTATTCCAAGACAGTCTCTGGTGGCTTGTGCAGCAAACAAATCCCAAGTCCCATTGCTGAGCCATTACAATGTCATCACACATCCCTCAAAATGTGTTTTGAGTGTGTTTCTACGATGAAAATGTTTGCCTGCTCTTTGGGATTTTATCTACTTTGTTCAAATGACACATGCAACCAATACGCTAAGAGAATGATCAAGTTCTGTCATTAAATATGTAGACTTGGGGTTGGAGAGATGGCTCAGCTCTTACAGATGGTCTGAGTTTGATTCCTAGCACCCACATCAGGCAGTTCACAACTGCCTGTAACTCCAGCTCCAGGCAAATCTGATGCCTCTGGCTTCCATTCACATGCACATAACAACAACAACAGCAAAAGACAAACACACACACAATTTTGTAATAATAAAAATAAATACTTGGAATTATGCAATGCCATATACTTAGGTATGTACTGGCAGTCACCATAACAATCTATCGACACTGTGAGGTTTCTAACAGACAAGCTTGCCCTGTTTCTCAGAGGCAAGCTCAAGTTTTCTAAGAGAAAAGTCAAGTCATTGCATTTCTCTTTTTAGTACCACGGTTACTCAACTTTCCGTCACTACACTGAAATACCGACAATAATTAAATGATGAGAGTGAGCTTATCTTGTACTCACAGACATTGCTGCTCAGCTCACAGTTTCTTCATGTGCGACTCCAACTACCCTCAGACTGAAAATACATTTTTAAAAGATGCGTCTGTCTTGACTACGTGCAGACTGGTTTCCTTCCCCTCAACAATGCAGAATAACAACTGTTTGTCTATTGTACTCGGTACCACATCGAGTCTGGTGATGGCTGCAAACACATGGAAGTGTTACACTAGACAGGCATGGTGACACACACCTGGACTGCAGCCCTTCCGAAGCTGAGACAGGAAGAGCATTAGTTTGAGGTCAGTCTGAGCTTTTAGAGTAAACCTTGTTGCAAAAAAAAAAAAAAAAGCAAAAAATAAAAAATAAAGACCAAAAGCCAAACCCTCCTCCCGGAAAAAACAAAAAATAAAAAACAAAAAACAAAAACAAACAAACAAACAAAAATAAATAAATAAATAACCACACACAAAAAAAAATCCCAATTATTATTATTTTTTAAACACATGCTCCTTGTTTAGGACAGAAGTAGCAACAGGGTACTGGAATGGAGTTTTGTTGTAGAAATCTAGCAGAGTCACTGTATCAAAAGTTAATTATTAGAGTGAATAGTTGTTTTCCAGAAGTACTTTGACACTGAAGAATCATTACGGAAAACAGTGATTTCTTTCCATGATTTGTAGAATTGTTTTTCTGAAGGTGGTGTTACAGCCTTCGCATGACTTTGGTCACAAGACACTTTGGGCACAACTGCAGCTCTTGGATTATTGGGTCCTGCAAACTACACAATAAGGATTAAAGTCGCAGGGGCAGGTGCTGCTTTCCTTTGTAGAAACACCCGAATTCAAATAGGGACCTTGGTATGAGGAAATACTTTACCCGAAAAACAACTTGTGTAACAATCAATAAAAACACCTTTGTACAGTCGTTCAAGGCTCAGGTCAGTTTAGTTCATCAGAGGCTGGACCTTCCTGCTGCCACACAAGCCTTAAAATTTCACCTTGGGGTGACCTCTTTCTTCGACCAACTCACGCAACACAAAACACCCCGACAGAGTTTGGTAGTAATACAAACCAGAAGTGTCTAGGATGGCTTCAATGCTACAGGAATTAAAATCTAAAACCTGGAAGTAAACAAAAGGCAATTCTGTAGTTTTTCTTAGAAACTTTCCTACACATAAACCTGTTCTTACTTAACAAGGTAGTGAACACGACTTTGACTCATAACCGAAGTAGTGGGTTGTCGGTAAAGACTTGTCTCTTTAGGCCCAGCTGAGAACAAAACATAAGGGAATTTAGTTCTCTTTATTTGGGTTTGCCTGAATGTTGTTTTGGGGCACTGAAGATTTCCACAGTTTTGTTCTCACAGAGTAATTATTTCCAGAAAAGATACTGGCTCAGATGACTGCCACGTTCCTCATGTGGTTTTCGAGTTTTGAGACCAGCAAAACCCAGAGTTCCCTGGCCTTCTGTGCACCCTGGAAACGTGGCAAAGAGAAATCATAACTGGCAAGGAGCTGTCATGTCAAGCTATGACAACATGTTTCCAGAACAAAATACTTGTTCAGATTCCAAACCCACATGTGTGCACACTGTAATTTTCTGTGTGGACAGCACTTCTCTTTTACAAACAGGATGAGAGAGGGGGTCACAGTGAAGGCTTCTGCCTTTGGATTATTCCATGTTGGAGGCAAGCCTGCCTTTGTAGACAGTTCAGTGGCCTGTCTATGTGCCAGGGCAGGCAGCCACCTATGCAGTATAGAGCAAGTACCTCTGAGTCTTGACTAATTAAAAGACTATGTCAGTGAGTTTCTGTGTTTCCAGCCTCGTGCAGACAGGAGAGGGTTGGAGGAATCCCAGGTTCATTGGAAATCATGGAGTCAGCTGCAGGCTAGAACAATCTGTGGAATTTTGAAGAACCTGGCTTTACCCTGGAGACTTGGCTCTAAACTGCAAAACAGAAGAAATTCAAGGGACCTCTTGCCTTAAAATTGAAAAGAAATGGAGCTTGTTGATGTTTCCACGTCAACATTTTGCAAGCACTCAGAGTAAAAGAAAATGCCACAAAAATGGGGACTGTTAGTACCTAAAGCTTCACTTGCAGCTCTTCCACATGAGAGCTTCCAGGTCCACAATGTCACTGCTCAGCGAGTTTCTGATGATGTGGCCATCCCATGGCCCCATGCTCTGTTTGTGCAATTTCCTCCTGTGTACCCCCCTAAAGAAAATAAGGATAATAGAGAGGTCATAGTCAATTAACTGTGTCTGACTGACCCAATGCATGGGCGGACACACACACACACACACACACACACACACACACACACATGCATAGTTCTCACACTGACTGGCTACCTTCCCCTGTCTACATTTGAGCCTCCTTGTTACCTTCCTGGGTAGACTATTTGGAAACAGTATTCAGTGCAGAATCACCCCAGCTCTTTACTTTGTTTCCTTTCATGGGTTCTGGGGTTCCTTAGTTTGTCAGTGTGCCCAGGAGATGATGTCAGAGAAGTTCACCCTCCATTTCGCCCCCCTGCATCATTGATCCTGGCTGCTGCAGATGGATTCGTCTCCAAACTGGGGTCTGAGATTTGCTATTTCATAGTGCTTCTTCTCGCCAGATCTAAGGCAGCCATGCATCTAACCACTTGGTCTGCCTCTGACTATCTCAGACTTGCTTTCTTCTTGCACAGGTCATTGTCTTTCTTGCAAGCCAAGTCTCAGCCTTGGCCTGACTTCAAACCTGATCAGAGTCAGACAGTCTTAGACAGACCTGGAATCCAGTCTAACATCATTTCAATAAATAAGCTCCAGCTGCAGCAGATCTGTAGAATTTGAAAAGAATTTAGATAGAATTAAGCCAGAAATAGCCCTGTTAAATCTGGCCATGTGACATAATTCTGGCAAGCTTGCAGACGTGTCTAAGTGCACAGAAGTAGGTGACCCATAGTTAAACACAGGAGACTAGGATTGTTGGCCAGGTTTTTTTTGGGGGGGGGGAGAGTGGGGGGATACAAGGACTTAGCAAGTGTAAAGTCAATAAAATGTGGCCTGAACATCTCTGTCTCTAGCTTATGTGTCTTGAATAACAATCCTGTGAGTGAGTCAACTTCAGATTTTTGGTAAGTAGTCCCTGACAACTTCACATTGGTTCATGATGATACGATTGTTTCTCTAGTGGACAGTTGCCTTGTTGTGATGGTTGTTGCTACTTGTCCCCATAGGCAGGGGATCCTTGGCTGTGAAATTTAAAAAAAAAAAAAAAAGAGTGAGCTTAGCACTAGTATGCATTCATGTTCTATGCTTTCTGATTGTGGCCACAATGTGACCAGACACTTCAAGCTCCTGCCTCTTCGATTTTCTCACCATGATGGACTGTATGCTTAAACTGTGAGCAGAAATAAACCCTTTATCCCTTAAGCTGATTTAGTCAAGGTATTTTATCACACAACAGGAAAAGAAAATGATAAAGAAAATTGGTACCAAGAAGTGGAGTCATTACTAAAATAAACTTGACTATATAGCTCATTGCTATGATAAACCTAACCATATGATTCTTGGGCCTTTGGAACTGGTTTATGAGAGGAATGCAGAAGAGTTTGGAACTTTGGTAAAGTCATTAAGTGTTGTAAGCAGAGTTTAGTTGAGCCATTCTGATGGGAGCTTGGAAGACAAGAATGCTGAGAGACGAACAGACAGTAGGATCCTGGCTCATTCAGAACAGACAGGAGGATCCTGGACCCTTCAGAGGGAAGCAAAGATGCTATCAGGAGCTAGGCTAAAAGTCATTGATGTGATATTTTTATCAAGACGCTGGCTTCATTCTGCCTGTGTCCTGAGAATTTGAATGAAACTGAATTTAAAGATAATGGACTAATTTGTTTGGTGGAGGAAAGGTATATGAGCAGCATGAAGTTTTAAACAAGGATAATAAAGACAACAATAAAGGAGATTGGTGCCATTAAAGAGAAACCTGGTGTTGGACAGTGGGCAGTAGGAAGGAAGGCAAGACCCCACCTACAACTTGAGAAACCGTCAGCTTAAATGGAAGGAGAGAACCCCAAATGGGAGTGTAGTGGGAGGGAAGGAGCTGCCCACGCCCTTTGGAGCCCAGCCAGTTCCATCACAAACTCCAAATGGCAGACACAGAGCTACAGGATTTGAGGTTTGTCCTGCTGGGTTTTGGTCTTACTTTGGTTTCCTCATTCATTGCTATACCCCAACTCCTCTCATTTAGAACCAAAATATTTACTTTGTGCTATTACATGCTAGAAATATAACTTTTTTATTTTATAGGAGCTCAAATTTAAGACTTTGGATTTTTATAGTGTTGGAATTGTTAAAGGTTATGAGACTATTAAGTTGGACTAAACCAATTTTACATTATAAATGATCATGACTTATAGAGACAATGGGTGGAAGGTTATAGCTTAAGAGATGTATTTGAGTGTCCAGTTGAGAAGGAGTGGAGTTGTGATGACTGATGCGCATTATCATCCTCTGCATCCTGATTGTGGCTGAAACATGACCAACCTCCTTGACTTCCTTTGAACTGTGAGCTGAAATAGACCCTTTCTCCCTTAAGTTGCTTTTGTCAAGGAATTTTATCACAGCAATGGGAAAAGAAACTAAAACACTTGAGAACTTGAAAAGATGCAGAATTAAGTGTAAGAAGGATGGTAAACCAAGATGTGTGTCTGTGTCTGTGTTGGGGTTAAGAAATAGGTTATGGATATTCAGTCTTTTTCTTGTATTTGCTATGTTTAAGTGGATTTGGGGAGGGGACAAAGATGCTGGAAAAGGATGCTGGGATGTTAGGTCAAATGTATAATTTAAAAAGTGCAATTTAGTAGTTAAGTATTTGAACATTTAGGACAGGATTTTTATATTAATATTTTACGAAAATGTGTCATACATCTAGATTTTTTTTAAAATCACATTTCAGGAAATATTATTGAAGTCATTGGGAAGAGTTATTTGTTAATCAGATAGTTTTTAAAAAATCAAATGATTACATTTATAAAGGCTATTCAAAATATTTATTATAGAATAATATCATTTTGTTAATGAAACAAAAGAATAATCAAAGGCCTCTCTTAAAAATTATTAAACATTATTAGGGGGTCGGGGAGAGGGCTGGGTGGGTAAAAGCACTTGCTCTGCAAGCATAGCGTGAGGGCCTGTTTTCCAATCTGATCTGGTACCTACAGAGAAGCCAGGCATGGCCCCCCATGCCGTAGACTAGGGAGAGAGGTAAGCAGACAGGAGTACCTCCCAGGGGCATATCAGGCCTGATCCCCAGCAGGTCTTTATATGGCTTTCTCCTCTGCTCCAAGATCCTCCTCCAGAACTGTGCATGACTCAGTCCCCATGTCCATACCTCTATTCAAATGTGGCCTGAACATCCTATTTAAAGTGGAGCAGAGCCACAAAGAAATGCAGCCCTTATGTGAAAGGGAATGACGACTGGGAAGTTACAGAAGGATTCTCCTGGGTTGGCCACCTGGAAAGTCCTCCCTAGAAGCTCAGGTATGGAGGACCTTTCTTTGTAGGTTGGCACTATTAAGCACAGCAGACCAGGCATGTTTCCACAATCATGTTAGTGTAATGGCAGACCGTGGTAATAATGCAGTTACTTCCTTCATCCATGGGTAAAAGGCCCCAGTTGCCCCTGAAACATCGGGCAGTTTTAAATCCTACACACGCTATGTTGTCTCCTGAGGTACATACCTGCAATCAAACTTAGTTTATAAACCAGACAAAGAACAAGGTTAGCAGTAACATCCAATAATAAACAGGATAGTCTTAATACATATATTACCATTAAAAAAATTCCGCACAATTTTGGTCTCTCTGGAATTTTCCATTTAATATTTTCTGTGTACTGTTGACTCCACATACCTTACACCAAGGAAAGTAAAACCATAGGGAAAGGAGCATCACTATACAGAATAATGAGGGCAACCCTATAAACTGAAGCCATAGCCCCTGGTCAGGCAAGGCTCTGGGCACCCCACCTTCTTTCTCTACCCTAAATCTCATCACCACTTGCTGCACCGGTTTGACCCCACACCTGCCTGTTCCCGCTTCCCACTGGACTGTAAGCATCACGAGGGTAGAGGCTTTGCAGACACTGTTTGTGTTCCCAATATCCACAGCAGGGTCTGGTACCCAGAGCTAGGAACGGACACGAGAGAGTGAGCCAGGACTCTGTCACAGAGGTTTTAAATCCAGGTCTGAGACATACTGGCCTGGCAACTTTGTACAAATCACCACCTTCTCAAATCTTCATTTTCTCTCCAAAACTGACATAGCAGGATTGCTGTGAGGACTAACTCAGGTGTAAATGCACATTTACTACCCAGCCCTGCAGAAACATGACAGGTTCGTGTCATTTGATGGTAACATTTGAAAATTACACACTGCTTAAAATGTATTTGGAATGTGGGAACCATCCACAGGAAATGAATTTATTGCTACCTCAAGAGAACAAGCATTCCCAGCCTTTGAGGATCTAGGCCTGTGGTATGAAGGGAGGAAGTGGGGAAGACGGCCCCCTGGAGATTGTCTCAAAGCTGGTGAATATTAGGTGACCCAAAGATTCTGGAGATCTGTCAATGGGCCAGATTAACATCCTTGCCATTTGTCTGCTATCCTGTAAAAGGCCTGGGGGCAAGTGTGGAGGAGCCTTGGAAGATTGTATTGAAGGAAACTGATTTGATGCATATATCATTTGTGATAACAGTACCAGCCTATGAGTAAGTACACCCCTTAAGCAGCCAAAGGGGAGGGGAAAACATAAAGGATCATTTAAGAATTCTCCCCCTGGCTCATATGGGACTGCCCATCTGGAGTATTTTTATTAAAACTTTTTTTCACAAGTCCCACAGATCAAAAATCTTTCCTCTGTAAATTTCCTCTCTTAAGCACAAAACTTGGCTGTGTTGATGGAGACACACAGTATGTCGGTCGGTATGGCAGAGGGCCACGGCCGCAACACAGAAGCTGACGCCAGTCCTATAACCAAGGCCACAGTGTCCGACAGAGCAAGTTTCTCAAACCATTCACCCTTGTCACTGTCCTAGGCACCTGTGCCCAAATTAAGGAAACAGGGTTTGTGTGACACACTGTGTCCCCTCAACAGGCTCGCCAGACTTCAGTATCAAAGGTGGCTCAGCTCACCAAGTCCTGTGTCCCCAGGGGAAAAGAGCATTCAAATCTCTAAGGCAGGCTTAGAATGTACAAATTGGTCTAAAGGAAGTCAACATCCTAATTGTTCTGGAACAATTTTGAAGTGACAGATTTTTCATGGCAGGAACTAAGACCAAGAGGTGAGCGCCACCTGGTGGAGAGGTTGCTAGCAGGGGCAGTAGGGTGCACATTCCAACATCCCTTCTCAAACTTGGACCCAAACAACACATTGGGAAAGAATGGTTCTCAGCATTCTTTCTTCAGCACTTAAAACAACCACCACAACAAATTTCAAAGCCCGGTGTCAGACTATTTATTTTAAAAACAACACATTCATTTTGATTGTGTTTCTCTCTGCCTTGGCACTGGAGATACTGACATGAGCAGCCTTGGGCTCTAAGGTCCTGAGTAGTGAGGAGTCAGAGACAGATAGGAAGCTGAGTGGTAAGTGTTGTGGTTACACACACACACAGCAACAAGGACAAAATGCTGGCGGTGAAGAGAGAGGGTCTGGGTTCTATAGAACAACTGTCACCACCATGTACCAAGGTCCCCAGAGTCTCTGACACCAAATGTCCACCTCACCACACAGCCCCCACAGGCTCCTTATGAATTCCAGCTAGAGTCACACTGTGGCCACATTGACAAAGCCAGTCCTGGAGGGGCCCTCTGCTCTTCTTGGCTGGGCTGGCCTGGGTGTGGACACATGGCTTTTCCTCTTACTTCATCTGAGACAAGATCGGAATTTTCCAATGGGAATGTTTACAGGGCAACTCGGGAACAACACAATCACAAAATGAAACACAGAAGTATATAAGGACCTGCTTGATGAACAAAGGTTACTGAAACTCCAGCTCAGGTTTGCTATGCAGGGAGAGGCTCGGATGCATCTGGGGGTGCAAGGCCAGGCTACAGATGAACCCACATGTAGTAGATGAGAGAGCTGAAGACCATCCTGGAAGCTGTTTCCTGGATTCCGCCCTGGAATGGGCTCGTAACCTCTATGTCCCTGGTTTGCATGACAGGCCCACTTGCCTGGCCCTGAAACCAGAATCTCTTACAGTTGTGGACGTTTTTTGCTGTTGTGTTTAAGGATAATAGACTTTTCTGTGCTGCATCTGAACTTTGGTAAAGGTTTTAAATAGAATCTGTTTTCTAGCTTATCACTTGTTTCTGTGTTAGCTTCAGAATGGAAAGAATAGAATGCTTCTCGTTTAAGGTAGTGTTAATCAGGATTAAGATATGTATGTACTCTGACCAACTGAGACTGACCAGCAATGCTGAGTTCTAGAAGTTACCATCAGGAATGTAACCACCCAGTGAAAATGCAGAGCAGTGAGCCACCAGCAAGCTATAAGCAGGGGTTCCTAGAGCTAGTTTGGGAACTGGGTCCGAATGCCAACTCTGCCATGTTCTACTTGCACCTTCCTTGGTCAAGGCTCTGCCCAGCTAAGGATCTGAGTGTGCTTCTGTATCCAAGAACCTTGTGGCAGCTTCTAACAACAGAAGCTTCTTTCTCTCCATTCTGGAGAATGGAGTCAGAGAATAGCACCAGAGGTGGCCAGTGCCGTTGGCTTCTGACTGTATCTTCCCACATCAGAAGGAGGGCCAGAGAACCCTTTGGGACCCCAACTCATGGCCTGCACACTCCTTAAGGGCCCACCTCCTAGCCACCACCTTAATGACTTCAGTTTACAGATGTTGAATTGTGGCATTCTTACCCATGAAATGGCATAAACCACATGGATTATGATAAGAGATGTACTTATTACAGTACTTGGCACATAATAAATTTGCAGTAAATGGTGATAAGTTTTTGACGCTGTGGAACACAAATTGCTAAATGGTCTTTCTAATAATAATAATAAAAAAACCGGAGCCTGTTATTGGGGTAAATGTTTAAAGATCAGAGAGACAAAGGAACAAGCCACTGCCACATCTTTCCACTAGGCCTCCTCAGCCTGAAAAAGCCTTAGCTGAAAGGACTTTTAGTTCCTGTCTCCTTACACCTTATATACCTTTCTCCGCCCAGCCATCACTTCCTTCCTAGTGCTGGGATTAATGGCATGTGTACTTCCCCAATCCTGGGATTAAAGGTGTGAGCTCTCAAGTACTGGGATTAAAGGTGTACAACTCCTAAGTGTTGGGATTAAAGGTGTGTACCACCACTGCCTGGTTCTGTTTCTCTCCTACACTGAGTCAATCTCATGTAGTCCAGGGTGGCTTTGAACTCACAGAGATCCACATAGATCTCTGCCTCCTGAGTGCTAGGATTAAAGGTGTGTGCCACCACTGCCTGGCCTCTACGTTTAATCTGGTGGCTTGTTCTGTTCTTGTTCAGGCAAATTTGATTAGGGTACACAATATATCAACACAATGCTGTATGCTGTCCAGACAGTTGCCAGATTGACTTTCATGTCTCATCTTGGTGCTTTGAGGGGGACACTCTGTTTTATCCTGAAACGTACCTGGATAGGGGTAAAAACTAGAGGCTAGGTACTACCACATTCCTAAAATGGCTATGGATTGTCAACATCTTTTTAAATGATTTTTCTTGAGACAAAATACAAAAACAAACAAGAACCCTCAAAATCCTAACTACCCAGCTCAGGAAGTCACCACAATGTAAACAGAGCTTGGAATCAGAAGCAAAGACCTGTGACCACAACCCTGCCGAAGCCGCTCTCGGCTCACAGGCACTCCTGGGAGGAGGAAGCCTCAAATCAAACTTATCTCAATGTTTCCTTATCCTGTCACTCTGATACCCTAGTGTTGCTCAGTGTCACTCATGAGAGGAGGTTCAGGTAGAGGTCTTTTCCAAGGCAGCAGACAGCCCTGAGGCCTTGGCTCATGGCTATAATTCTTAATGTTTTACTTCAGGTTTCTTTGGATATTAGGCTATTGGCTTAAAATGGCTTAAGTAGCCTTTACCAGTGACCACCTGAACCTCCTCTCATAGCATGTCATTGACTGAGCTGTGACACACCTCCTACCATTATACAGCTAGAAGCTGTAACCTTAGTGCCTCAGAATGACACTGTAATTAGAGACAGGGGCTTTGAAGAGATGGTTGATTTATATTGGGGTCATTAGGGTGACTGGTGTCCCTATAAAAAAGAGGAGTGTAACTGATATCTAAATTGTTTCAGTATAATAAAAACTCAGGAGTCAGAAATTGAGATAAAGATCTGATAAATCCAAGGACAGTAGAGAGTCGATTGGCTGACCCCCCTCCTCATTTTCCCCTAGCCACCTCTCCTAGAAATCCTCCCTTCTCTTTTCCTGTTCTTTCTAGCAGACCTCCTCAGTCCTCCAAGAACTCTATGGCAAGGAGATGCTGCCAGCAGGATATAAAAAAGTACCTTAAGCCATGAGCCACGTGGCAAGGTATAGATTAATAGAAATTGGTTAATTTAAGATAAAAGAACTAGATGGCAAGAAGCCTGCCACGGCCATACACTTTATAAGTAATATAAACGTCCGAGTGATTATTTTATAAGTGGGCTGTGGGAATGCGGGGGCTTGGCAGACCCGGAGAGAAACTCTCCAGCTACATGTGCTCAACTTTCCCAACATCTTCCTCAAAGCCTCTTTCTTCTGTCTAGGTCCCCTTCCCAGTTCTGTGGCCTCTATGCAAACTCAGCTGCAGAAACACACATATATGAAACTTAAATCCGTGGCCTATATTCAAACTCAGCCACATAAACATGTACATGAAAATTAAAAGCTAGGATTCATATATGAGAGAAACATATGTTATTTATCTCTCTGAGTCTGGTTTACCTCACTTAACATAATAGTTTCCAGAGCCTCCCATTTTCCTGCAAATTTTATAATTTTACTTTTCTTTGTGGTCACATAAAATTCCACTGTTTCTGTGTTTTCATTTTCTACTAATCTATTGATATATATTAAAGCTGGTTCCAGTTTCTTGCTATGGTAAATAGAGCAGTAATAAATATGGTTGTTAAATATCTCTGCAGCATGATAAAGAGTCCTTTATTTGGCCAGGATATATATCCCATAGTTTTTAAAAAAACCTTTTGGAGAGATGGCTCAGGGGTTAGGAGCACTGGCTGCTCTTCCAGAGGACCCACATGGCAGCTCACAACTGTCTGTAATTCCAGTTTCAGGAGATCTGATACCTTCACACTAATGCACAAAAAATAAAGTTAAATAAATTATTAAAAAAGAAAACCCTCAGGACGATTTTCATGGTGGCTACGTTACTCTAGCTCCCACGCCAATGAGTAAAGGTCCCTTCCCCCACATCCTCACCAGCATTTGTTGTCACTTGTTTTCTTGACAGCCTTCTGACTGGGTGAGAGAGACCCCAAAGCAATTTTAATTAACTTTATTTTTTATTTTTGTTTTTTCGCTCTATCTTACAAAAAAAACCATTTTTCGAAATGTTTTAATTGAAATAGAATTATATTACTTTCCTCTTCTATTTCTTCCTTCCAATCCCTCCCATATACCCCCTACTCTCAAGTTAATAGTCTTTTTTCTTTGATTATTATTGTTACATACAGATGTGTATGTGTGTGTGTGTGTGTGTGTGTGTGTGAGAGAGAGAGAGAGAGAGAGAGAGAGAGAGAGAGAGAGTGTGAATGCACAAACATATATACAAATACAATCGAGTCTGTTCTTATTGTTTGTGTGTATATGGTTTCAGGACGGACAACTCTGCATTGGACAACCAATCAGAGGACTCATCCCTGAAAGAGATGAATTCTCTTTTTCCCAGCAGCCATTAGTTGTCCATAGTTCCTTGTCTAGGGGTAGAACCCCACAAAGTTTCTCGCTCCACATTAACATGTCTGTTGATGTTGCCATTGTTTGGGTCCTGTTTATGCAGCCATTTCTAGGAGACCCTTTTCACAGTAGACTTCTAGTTGATCATTGCATTCTTTCTGTCCTCCTTTCTACAGTGTTCCCTGAGCCATAGATGCAAGAGCTGTGATGCAGCTCTATCTGTGGGGGCTGGACTCCCCTTGATCCATTGACGGATGCATTGTGTCCAGTGGTGGTTTCCTGTGGCAGCTTTCATGTGCTGGAAAGAGAGGCTTCTTTGATGAGAAATGGTAGCTACACTTATCCAGGAAAGCTGACTCATACCCAAAGAGCTAGTTTTAATTTGCATTTTCCCAGTAGCTAAGGATATTGAATACTTTTTATACTTTTTATATTGGGGGGAGGGAGGTGTTTAACCTTTGACATTTTAATATATATATATATATATATATATATATATATATATATATA
>CABHPP010126571.1:2748-14466 GCA_902168425.1 Peromyscus attwateri | reverse complement strand
ATATATATATATATATATATATATATACACACACACATATATATATTCTAGATTTAACCCCCTTTGAAGTATAGTTGACAAAGACTTCTCTCTCGCTCAGTAGTCTGTTTGCTCTGCTAGTTTCTCTACAGAAGCCTTTTAGGTTCATGTAATCCCAGTCACCAATCCGTGGGGTTCTTCCTGTGCTGCTGGGGTCCTATTCAGAAAGTTCTTGCCTGTACCCATATTGTGAAGTATTTTTCTTATATTTTCCTCTAGAAGTTTCAGAATTTTAGATTTAAAATGAAGGTCTTTGATCCACCTTGATTTTTGTGAGGGTGAGAGACATGATTCTAACTTCGTTCATTTATGAGTGTATCCAGTTTTGACAGCATTATTAGGCTTTTTTTTCTATTTCATCTTTTTGATGCCTTTGTCAAAAATTAATTGGCCATAGTTATATGGGCTTCTTTCTGGGTCCCATTTGTCTCATTGCTCTACAAGGTCTGCGTTTGTACCAGTGCCATGCCGCTGTTGTTACTATAATGTAGTTTGAGGAGAGGTATGTACGAAACCTCAGGCAGTGTCTTTCTGCTTAGTAGTTCTTTGGCTGGCTATGATCTATTGTGGATCTATATGATTTTTAGAATTGTTTTTCTAATTCTGTGAACAATGACTTTGGAATTTTATGGGGGGATTGCATTGAATCTGTATATTACTGTGATATAGATATTTTCACAATATTAATTACATGATGCAGAAACAGACTTTTTTTCAACATCTAGTGTCTTCTTCAATTTCTTTTCTCAGTGTCTTAAATTTCTCATTGCTGAGGTATCGCACCTCCTTGATGAATCTTTCAGATTTAGTCAACTTGGAGGATATCATTTTCAAGCATTAGGCTTCCGGGGCCCAGTTCATACCATGTGTGGTGTCTTTCCTTCAAGAAAGAGCTGGGTGAGTAGCTGGATCTTTTCTCCAACAAAAGTTAGGATGATCAGGAAAGAGGCCAGATAACTAGTCTTTACCAAATCCCATGGCCTGCCCTCCCCTGGGCTTCTAGACAGGTTATTGTCTGAAGTCTCAGAATCATCTGTACAAACTTTCCCATGCCGTTGACTTTTTTAAATAAAGACCCACTGGGAGAAGGAATGTGTGATTTTTTCTTTTTAGCAGACTTCTTCATAGCCCGTGAGGGCCAGGAGTCTGGGTTGGTTATTTTAATTCTGTGCCATATTAGAGATTTATCTGTGGCTGTAAAGCTGTCAGGCTTACAATCTAGGCATCTATTCAGTCTCTTCGTGTTTCATCTGAAAGGAAAATAATGATATTCATTGCTTCCTACCCCGTGGAGCTCACTGAGCAGTTCTTGCAGCGCATAGCTGCACAGCTCTGGTTACGGCAGTGGTATCTTCCATTCTCCGTCAATTTTGTGAATAAAAGCTGGTTTTACGAAGTTAGCATGAGAAAGAGAGCTTCATTCTTGTTTTCCTCTAGGTCACCAGCTGGGAATGGGAGAGTGGTCACATCGTCTTAGTCAGCTGTGGCTCCCGCCTTTCTTTTTGAAAAGAACAAATTCTGCCTGCTTAGTTAGGCTCATTGTTCAGTAAAATCATATCTATTTTCTCTGGCTGTTGTTGGTGTGGATTGTTGATGTTGCATACTGCCTGATGCATTGAAAATTCAGCTACTGAGGCAAGCCTGAGCTTTGCTTAGGCTCTCTTGTTTCTTACTATTTCTACAGAGCTTCTGATTGCACTCCTATTAATCATTCTAATATGCTTTCATTATGTGGATACTTGTCATTCTGTGATGGCTTCCAGTGAACTGAGTTAGGAGCAGCTTCCCTCAGCTTCAACCCAAATTGCTTCTGCATCTAAACAATATACACTGTGGCTCATCTGCCCCATTATGTAGTCTAGAGTGATAAGTTTTTGCACCCAGATAAGCCTCTCCACCGACGCAGCAATCCAAATAAAACCAAATCAGACCAAATTAGAAAAAAGCCCTGGTTTAATGGGTAAAATGTTCCTGGATGATTCTCCAGACCCCCAGAGAGGACACGGGGACAAGAAACCAGAAAACCATGTGTCTGCTTTCTGGGATGCAGCTTAAATACCCTGTGGGAGTGGTCTTGAGCCTCTCTGGGGGAGGAGCTGTGTTTGGCGGGCTTTGAAGGGGCAGGTTTGGGGAAAGAAATGGGTGAGGGGAGTTGAGGTGGATCTTCCACCAGAACATTCCAGACTCTTTGGGTCTATGGATGCCAGGGTGCCAGGGGCTGAGGTGGAGCTTCCACCAGAACATAGAGGTTAGGTCTCTTCACTCACAATCTATCACACATTCCCTTTGGTTGTCACTTTTGTATTAGGTGCTGGACCCACAGGCCTAGAGGAACTCCATACCTCATAAGGGGAGAGAGCCAAGGATCACATCCTCAAGCAGACCCCTTGCCAGTCTCCAAAGAGCAGAGAAACCCCCTCTCCTCAAAAGAGAAGTCAAGGTCAGGGGTGCTCCGAGGCTCAGCAATTTCAGAGGACCATCCAGGACTCATTTTCATCTTCCTGCTTCTCTATCTTCCACATTCTAGCTCCATCATTGTGCTTATGAGATGGCTGCAACAAGGAAAACATCCAGACATCACTGTTTCCCAGAAGCAAGGGAGTGTGTCACATTAGCAGTGAAAAAAAATATTTCTGAAAATATGATTCCAGTCTGTCCCTTGGGTCTTACTGGATAAAAACCATCATGTACTCACATTTAAACCAATCACTAGCAAAGAACATGGAGTTGCCAGGACTGTTTCCAAATGTCAGGACCTCAGGGCATGGAGGTGGCAGTCTCCTTTAAACAAGTCACTGCAGGGAATGTGGAATGGCTAAACAAAGTTATGAGTCTATTAAGAAGCAGAAAAGAGCCAGACAGTGGTGATGCATGCCTTTAATCTCAGCACTTGGGAGGCAGAGGCAGGTGGATCTCTGTGAGTTTGAGGCCAGCCTGGTCTACAGAGCAAGTTCCAGGACAGCCAGGGCTACACACAGAGAGACCCTCTCTCAAAAAACAAACAAACAAACAAACAAACAAACAAAAGAAGCAGAAAAGGTAAGCTTTGTGGCCTGGATGTTTATATCTCCCTGAAATTAATACATTTGAAAACCAAGACCTACTATAATAGTAGTAAGAGGTAGGACCTCTTGAACATGGTTAGTAGAGACTATTTGCCTCTGTCACTGTGAGGACACAGCAGGGTGGTACCATCTGTGTGGTAGAGAGCAGCTCTTAACAGACCCACATCTGCTGGAACTGAATTTAGTACCCGAGGGCTCCATGAGCCATGTGTTTCTGCTGTTTCTTAGTTTCCCAGCCCTAGGTGTTTTGTTATAGTATCCAAACAGACCTACATGGAGATAACAGATGTCAGGTCAGCACCAGTGGAATCCGCTGTGATCACTTTCCATCAAACTGGAGTTTAATGTCTTCTAGATAAATGGCAAAAAGAATCCGCAAATCTGTGGATTTTTAATTTTTTATTATGATAGTGTGTCTAGTTACTTTATAGCTCTAAATCTAAAATCTATTTCTACTATTTATAAACTGAGTATAAAATGATAAAACTAATGAAAGTAAAATTGTCAAAATTGAAGCAACAAATGGCCTCATTTTTGCCAAAACCAAGGGCTACTCCTGACACAAATAAGTGCCTCAGCAGCAAGCACTGTGGAAACCCAAATCTCTGTCCACCCCTAATTCATGTAATTGCATGTATTGTGTGGCTTTCTTCACCCTTAAACTGAGATGTCAGGAACTGAAGCCACATCTGTCCCCTTCCCCCTCAGCCAACAAGAGTGATGCAGTATTACCTGATGTCTACTGACCATGCTCTAAGAACTACTGATTTAGATGGCTTTATACATTGAATCAGCATGGAAATTTTATCAAATATAGGCAAAAGATGAAGAAAGGAAAGGAAAACTCAAGGAAGGAGGTGGGAGGGGTTGTGCATTATGACCAGATAATACACAGAACAAGGAATGTAGTTTCTCACTATGGATAGACCTATAATCCCTCAGTTTATTCCCAAGTGGGATAGAAATGACCAATTTCAAGGGGTATAGAATGCAAATGATACAGAGAGGAGAGGCAATAATGGAACAGGAAGGGTTAAATGGGATGGGGGATGGAAGGACAGTATGAGGGGAGATAACTAACAATATAGACCTTTGATAATGTCATATTGAACATACTACTGAACTTCCTAAAATATATACATGAACATATATGAATGGAGTTTAAATAGAGTTACCCTATAGCAGAGGAAAAAAATGACTCCTCATATACCATATACTAGAGAAAGCCCAGTGCCAAGTATGGGTTACTTCTTTTTGACTTATTGGTTGCAGGGGGGTCACATAAACCTCCCCAAACATTACAGGCTACTGCCACTGTTTTTGGTTGCCCTCTAGAACTGTATATGGCAAGATCTATTGCTAAGGATACTACATACTTGATCATAGGCCATGGAGAAATCAAGCTGGTACTGGCTAGCTTTCTTAGAGTTGGAAGGTTCAGTGCATTCTACCAGAGGAGAAAAGTCATCAACAATCTTACTGAGTTGAGAACCCTGTAAGCTACAGTGACAACTGGCCTGGCAAGATATATCCACTTGTGTAATAGTGGCATGAACATTATGAGTAACCAACCACTTTCTGATTGGATTCCAGGCCTGATCCAAAGAACGAAATTCATGTCTGGTACTGTTATCTGGGTCAAAAAGTCCATGGTTGGCTAAATCATAGACTCTAGTGGAAAACCTAACACTGCTAAATGGGCATAGTAATAAACTGTGTCCCAAGTTCTAATCTTTAAGCCCATAGATTAGTATATCTCTCAACCCTCATCAGAAAAGATTCTTTTTGCAGTAGATGGTTATTAATTCAGAGACCTCTCCCTATTAGTCAACCTGAAGAGACTAAGAGACTGTGGCATACTCAGCTCTAACTAGGACATCTCTGTCATGACCTTCCTCCTCAAGGCTCAGGGATCATCTCAGAAGAGAGGGTAGAAAGACTGGAAAAGCCAGAGGCAGTGAATATCTGCACTGGAAGAATATTTGCCAGACATGACACAGACACTGCTAACATGAGCTCACAGCAGCTGTGACAACAGCACAAGACCTATACAAGATCAAGACAACCAAAATTCCAGCATAGGTGAGGCAGGGGTTCATGAAGTCCCACCCCTAGATGAAGCATTATTGGCAACTGATAAAATTCTAGGGGAGGGAAAGTCAGTTATCTTCAGGGATACAATCCTGGGAGGCTAGCTATGTTCCAGAAGACGGAACCTCCGGAGCCAGGCAGTGGTGGCACACGCCTTTAATCCCAGCACTCAGGAGACAGAGGCAGGCAGTCCTCTGTGAGTTCGAGGCTAGCCTGGTCTACAAAATGAGTTCCAGGAAAGGCACAAAGCAACACAGAGAAACCCTGTCTCAACCCCCCCCTAAAAAAAGATGGAACCTCTGTGTGCACATATATGCTGCACCAAGTGGACAAAACAAATGTGTGTTCTAATGAGATGAGTGTGTTGTCTAAGTTTACTTAAGTAATTAATTCTCAGCTGGAAGTTTGATACTACATGATGCAGAACACCACCAACATTTTTCAGAGTTGGTCAATATTTAGATTTCATAATCACCAATGTTGAAAACACTGCTTTGCATAAATACATACTACAAGATATATACTACAAGGCCGGGCGGTGGTGGCGCACGCCTTTAATCCCAGCACTCGGGAGGCAGAGCCAGGCGGATCTCTGTGAGTTCGAGGCCAGCCTGGTCTCCCAAGCGAGTTCCAGGAAAGGCGCAAAGCTACACAGAGAAACCCTGTCTCAAAAAACCAAAAAAAAAAAAAAAAAGATATATACTACAAAATGACAACACCATATTTAGCCAATTTCAGAAATTATTGGAAATTCTGTCCTAATCCTAGGCCACATTTTATCTAACAATTATTTTATGAAAGTCAAGTCAGCAACTCAAATAGCAATTTTTAAACTCAAACATTTGTATACAGTCCAGGCTAAAGATGTACTAATTTGATATTCATATGCTGAAGAATGCCAGTAGTAAAATATTGGTTTTTACCCATACTTAAACCATTATGTTTTGATAAGAACAAAATCTTTGCATGTACAATAAAAAACACTGATCTCCATGACTACAATAAGGCTCTAATCTGAGCTGAGATGGTTCAGGCAGTGCTCTTTGGAGTTGAGTGGCTGGAGAGCATACACAATGTTTTAAGAATCGAGGATGCAGTGAAGTTTTGGGATAAAAGATGAGCAAGCCCTGCCAGAAACTCCTCAGACACATTGTAAGTTTGCTTTCTGTTTAATTTGTGTGTACACATGTTCACGTGTGTGTGTATGTGTGTGTACAACTGTGTAAGAGTGTACATGTGTATGTGGAGGTCAGCGGTCAGTTCTGGGTGTCCTCCTCAATCACTGTCCACCTCATATGATGAGACAGGGTTTCTCACTGAACCTAGAACTCACCTATTCAACTAGACCGTCTGGTCAGTGAGTTCTGTAGACCCTCCTGTCTCCGCCATCACAGCATTGGGATTATAAGCACATACCCCTATGCCCAGCTCTTTACATGGGTTCTGGGGGATCAAACCCATGACTTTATGGTTGCATGATAAGTATAGTACTGACTGAGCCATCTCCTAGCAGAAAGAACACTTGGAGTATCCCAGGTTTTTTTTCTTTTATCTTTTGTTTGTTTGTTTGCTTTGTTTTTGAGACAGGGTTTTACTGTGTGACAGCTCTGGCTGTCCTGTAAGTAGCTCTGTAAACCAGGCTGGCCTTGAACTCACAGTGATACACCAGCTTCTATCTCCCAAGTGCTGAGATTAAAGGTGTGCACCATACCACCTAGCTATCCCAGCTTCTAACTCTTGTTCTCTCAAGAGAATCAACAGATGAAGCCAGACATCTTTGGAGATCACAGCTCTGGATAAACCTCTGTAGAAAGGAGAACTAGGTCACGGTGCTGAGGCCAGAACTCAGTACCCATCTTCCATGGTGGAGCTGATCTCTTTCTTCTTTGTTGAGACAGGGTCTCAAGGTGAACTCCAGGATGGCCTGGAACTATGTAGACCAGGCTTGTCTCGAGCTCACAGAGGTCTGACTACCTTTGCCTCTGGAGTATTGTGATGCAAAAAGGATGCACCATATTATTTGAGACTCTCTCCTTCAGTCGTTTGATTCTCTGTGGGGTGGTGACCCAGTTCAAGACACTACGAATCAGAAAATACTTCAGAGGTTTAACAGCTACCTGTAACAATTTGACCTTTTATTGATCTTGGTTGGAATAAACCATTTAAAAACTCCATGAGATAGCAAATTTTGAAAAAAAAATGATATTATTTGTTAATTAAGTATATCAATATTATGGTTTTTGAAAGAGGTTTACTATTTTAGAAAGTTATACTATAATGTTTACAGGTGTAATGATATGATACCTAGAATTTCCATCAAAATACTTCAAAGAAGCGATAGATGAGCAAAGATGTTGGCCTTGTTAGACTGAGATGTGACTCATTGAGGAATACATTGAACTGCTCTTACTCTTGATATTTATGAAAATGTAACAAATGTTTTCCTAATGAATCTATTCCTGAAGGAATAGACTCTAGGCTCATTAGTTGATTTTCCACTCAATAAACATTTTACCAAGCCTGGGTCCATGACCCACCAGCTCATGCTAGGGCTGTGCTGTGGGATGGTCTATATGTCAAATTGCTCTGATTGGTCAATAAATAAAACACTGATTGGCCAGTGGCCAGGCAGGAAGTATAGGTGGGACTAACAGAGAGGAGAATTGAGGAAACAGGAAGGGAAGAGAGACACTGCCAGCCGCCGCCATGACAAGCAGCATGTGAAGATGCCAGTAAGCCACGAGCCACGTGGCAAGGTATAGATTTATAGAAATGGATTAATTTAAGATATAAGAACAGTTAGCAAGAAGCCTGCCACGGTCATACAGTTTGTAAGCAATATAAGTCTCTGTGTGTTTACATGGTTGGGTCTGAGCTGCTGTGGGACTGGCAGGTGACAGAGATTTGTCCTGACTGTGGGCCAGGCAGGAAAACTCTAGCTACAGGGCTGACTTGCCCAATATCCACAGAATAAGAATTCAATTCACCACCCTATCCATCGTGAACCATCCGTAAGAAGTGGCTTTTTTATTGTTGTTTGTTTGTTTTACCACAAATATCTCAGCATTCAGCTCACGAGCAACAGGAAGGCACATAAGCCATGATACTGATCCATGTAACATCAAATGGTGATTTCACATGAGCCCTAGTAGAGGCCATCTCTGTCATTTGAGGTGACACACCCAGTTCTAAGGCTCTTCTGACTGAATGGGTTATCTTCTGTCTCCTTTCTAGCTAGTTAATTCTGGCAGCAAGCTTGTCTTTGGTTAAATGTCAGTGCAGATTCACTAAAACACTAGTACTTTTTTGACCAAACATTTTGGCAGGTGGTGTGGGGGGAACAAAAAACAAACAAAAAAGCCTTAGGGACAAAATGAAGAGAGAAGACGATGAGAATATAAGGACAAAATTAAAAAAAATAAAATAATTAAAATAAAAATAAAAAAGAACAAAATCATTCTGGTTAATAGGTTTGTTAATTTATTAATGAATTAATAAAATAAATAAATTATTAATAAAATTACTCTAGATTTCTTAGACCTGAAAGGCTAGGAGAACTCAAACCAAAAATAATGGGAAGATAGATAAAATTGGGTGGCAACAGATAATGAAATGAAACAGGAGACAAGATTCTGCAGCAGATTATACACACACACACACCCAAAAGACACTCATCCTGCGGCCCCAGGGATGCTGAACCATAGGTAGCACTGAACTCAATATACTCTATATAGTTCTAGATTATACGTAAGTGCGATAAAGTATAAACAGGCACAGTGAGAGGCAGCAAAAATAACAACAGTAAATAGAACAGCTGTAACAACAGATTGTACTGAAAAGCTGTTCAAAGCTTCTGAATTGTTCACTTCTGAATTGTCCACTTACTATTTCAGACGGTGGCTGACCCAAAGTCACTGAAACCGTAGAAAGTGATGCAGCAGATAGCAGGTCACTAAAGAGCTGCTGAGAGGTTCCAGACACAAACAGAACAGAGGGATTTGTAACAGAACCCTAAATATAGTGGCCAAATTATGTCCACTGCTGGGGCTCAGGGTTGCTGTGTCATTAGCATTTTTTTTTACCCCTGATTATGAGACGAGAGGTATTTCCCCCAGTGGGGTGATTTTGGAAAGAATTCCAGAAGCAGCAGCTAGAGATGGTGGAGAACTCTTAGAGGAGCTTTGTCCTTCCTGGAAATCCCCAAAGGAGGCTGGTTTTCTGGAGCTTTGAGAACCTTTATTTCTATTTCAGGGCCTCCAGTGAACTCAGCAGGTAATAGACAATTGGATGCACCTCTGTGTAGGTCCAGGACCTAATGCAGCAAAATCTGTGTTGAATTAACATGGTTACTACAAAGATGGGAGCTTAAAATGGGCAACAGTAAAACCTGAATAAAAAATCTGAATAAAAGTTGGTCTGTTCCTTTCCAGCCTGGAGGCTAGCTCGCCAATATGAACTTTTTTTCCATTTGGCATAAAGAATGATGCATTCAGAAAGAGTCTATCAAGTGGGTCTTGCGGAAATACTGGTGTCGGTGTAGCTAACACTGTGCTCACTGTGTGACATGAGCCTGGCAGATACTCTGCTCGCACTCTGCCCTGAGGTTTTATTAATCATACCTCACAAAGGGCTCCCTATCTGCCAAGAGCTGATGCAAACCCACAGGCCTCAGGAACTCTGTCACGGTAGTGCATTTGTTTTTCTTTTTCCTATAATTACGTTTAAAAGAAATCTAAATCTGTACTTTTTTCATTATAAAAATAACATAGTCATAAAATGTAGAAAGTCAAGGAAGAGAGAAGCCATGCATTCTTTCCTTGCTGCCACTAGCAACAATGAACGTTTTGATACATTTCTTTACCATTTTCAATGTTTTTGAAAAATTATAGAAGTTGTATTTTTGATTCATGAAACATTTCAAATACACAAAAAGTAACATGACAGATATCTATATGCTGTATCTAACTATATCTCACCATTAAAATAAAAATATTACCATTTTACTATATCACTGCCATGCTCTCTTCCCTTTAAAATATGGGACCTGATTGTAGCTCTACAGGGACTCTCATGTGCAAGGCACTAGGTACCATTTCCAGATTCAGAATAATAAACAATAACAGAGGTAGCAAAGCACCCACCCAGGTTGCCCATGGCCCACATGCGTGCAAAGGTGACAATTGTGCCATTCAGCATGTCTCAGTGTCCGGCTGCTTTTTCCTGGATTGTGAATGTATCTGACATCTATTGCTGTTTCAGCTGTTTCTGAGATGCACACAAATGGTAACCCACTGTATTTCCTGCTTTTCCCTCTCAGTGTCATGTTACCCAGACATTGTTGAAATATTCCCAGACTGAAAACCTTCATTCTAACTGCTGCACTGAGTGAGTAAAACCAGCTAATTCTCCTCCCCAAGGAGGGTTAGGTTGCTGCTGCTTTGTTGTTACAAACATTTTGCACAAGCCCTTTCAGTGACTTCTTGTGTACAGGACTTACTGGACCCTGATATGCATTCTGTCTTCTGTGCCCCATCCTCACATTCAGCCAACTGCAGATAGAAAATACCCCAAAGACAACTGCATCTGTTTGGAGCTTGTCGGTATATTTTTTTTCCTTGCCATTATCTCCTAAACAATCCAGTACAATAACTATTCACATAGTTGCTATTTACAAACACTTATATTGAATTAAGAATTATGGGTAATCTGGAGATGATTAATGAGTAGGGGAGGGCATGCATAAGTTAGGTGTAAATCTTACACCGTTCTATGTGAGGCACGTGAGCATCTCCAGATGTTGGTGTTTATAGAGTCCTGAACCAACTCCTCCACACATGCCGAGAAGCAACAGCACATGCATCTTTGTTCTTAAGAGAAAGTGACAGACTGCTTGCTCTCCAAAGCATTTGCATAATGTACACTCCAATTTTTCAAAGTTTCATTTTCCCTAAGGGAAGGGAAGCTATACAACTTCATCATACTACAACAAGCCATCTACACCATGAACAAACAAAACATGTTTGCCATGGTGTGAATATTGGTGTCCTTTCAAAATTCCTGTGCTGGAACTTAACTATAACGTGGTAGAATTAAGATGTGGAACCTTTAGGAGGTGATAGGTAATGAGGCCACACAAATGGGATCAGTGCCTCCCCTACTCCCAGTGCTGGGAATTGACCCCAGGACACTATATATGCCAGGCAAGCACCCTACCACTGAGCTACACCTCAGCCCTGAGATTAGCACCCTCATAAGAGAAGCCATTACCAATCATTACATTTGCAAGTCCCTTGACCTTGGACTCTCTTGAACCTCAGAACTGAGCGATAGACTTATGTTGTATATAAATTACCCAGGCTGAGGTATTTTGTCATAGTCACACAAACAGACCATGTCAGAGCCCAAGGTATTTAGTAGAACAGGAACCATCCATATAAAGGTAAGCCATTAAAACTAGTCCCTTTGTAAGGGAAACAGGAAACAGCCCTATCATGAAGAAAAGGCATAGAAAAAAGCTGCCCAC
>CABHPP010126570.1:10786-63354 GCA_902168425.1 Peromyscus attwateri | reverse complement strand
TCCTCCTCCTCCTCCTTCTCCTCCTTCTCCTCCTTCTCCTCCTCCTCTTCTTCCTCCTTCTCCTCCTCATTATTATTATTACTGTTACTATTATTATTATTACCTTGTTTTCTTCTTGGTGCTGAAGATTAAATCTAGAACCTTCTATGTGCTACACGGGGCTTTATATACTACAGACCTACATTCCCAGCCCACCAACAAACATCCAGCATTAACCCCTTCATATTAGTTCTTGTCTCCTCTTCACAACATCTAGCTCTGCCTTTTAGGTTCAGATTTTCCACTCAGCTTTTTTGACTGTGTTGTTCACTTAGCAGCTCTGATTATATTCTTCAGATCTTGAGCCCCACTGCTTGGAAACATCCATTTCCTTTTCTGTGTTTATAGCTCTCATTCAGTTTCATCAACTGGAAGTTTCTGAGTTATGATCATCCATATCTAGTGGGGATCACCACAGATTTCAGACCTTCTATTCTGAAGGTGGTTTCACTATGACTGTGTCCCTGCATGTCTGCAGTTCAGCCTGCTGCCCACTCATCTCTGGCCATTAACAATGGAGTGAGAAACCCTTAAATCCTATCTCTTCATCATTTTGGCCCTCTTGGAAATGAATTTATTCTTTGGCCACATAACCTATGGGAATAGAATTTGGAGGGCAGTGCTTCTCAGTCAGAATGTACTTGCCCTTTCTTTCATCAACCTTTCTTGACCTCTGTAACAGGAGCTACCAGTCCCCCAGAGGTCTAGTCCTTGACTCTCTCTTGCATTGTCCGGTATAACAGTCTGCTCTTGGACTTCTATAGTACTTCACTTGAGTCTTTGTTGATACTTTTGTCCAGTTACCAGCTCAAAATGTCATTGTCATGAAAGTTAAGTCTTAGGTATATTTCTTCATGAACATTTTCATGTATCTGCTACAAGAGTGTTACATACATTTAAAATACATTTTACTGATTTCCTGCCATTAAATATGTATCTATCTTATATCACTCTCTATTCAAATGTATCTTTTCCTTATTAACATATAATATCTCAGATTTTTGTTAATCTGTGCATTATTTTGTTGCCTATAAAGTATTTTTAGCTGTGCCACTTAGTGTAGAATTATGCTTTTTCTTTATAAGTGTCTTTAGTTACTAATATTAATATAAATATTAATCTTATTTTTATTTACCCTTTTCATTACATATGTATTTAACTCAATTCTCAAATGCAATGTGTATTTCTTCTTGACATACTAATGTCCATAATTCCACTAAAACCTTGGTCATGCCGGGCGGTGGTGGCGCACGCCTTTAATCCAAGCACTCGGGAGGCAGAGGCAGGCGAATCTCTGTGAGTTCGAGGCCGGCCTGGACTACAGAGTGAGTTCCAGGAATGGTGCAAAGCTACACAGAGAAACCGTGTCTTGGAAAACAAAACCTTGGTCTTGGAGACAGGCTCATATTCCCCTCTGTGTGGCTTTTTTTTTTCTCTTGGTTTGTTGTCCAGCACTTCTCAGTTCTCCCTTTACAGAAGACTTGGGATTTCATAAACTTCTCTTTGTGCTGAATTTTCTTTCCAACAAATCCTTCTATCTTGATTTATTCGTGTTTGTTTGGCTTTACAGCATTTTCCTGGGGGCAGTAGTGTGTCTTGAATCAGCCCAGAGTGAATCATGAGTCATTCCAGACTAGAGTTCACTAAAGGAACACTAGGGGTCAATCTGATGAGGAGTTTGGGGAGGTTAAAAGGGGGTGCCTCTATTCTAGATAGGATACTGTCCTGCCTTGCCAGGAAATGGGTGAAGTCCTGTGGGAAATCTCAGCTATTCCTTTCCAGAAAATGTGACACATGAAGCTTTGCTAGATTTGCAATTGGTGAAGAAGCATTGTTTACTCTTGTTTGTTAGGAGAGAGACCATTTGGGTATTTTTTTGTGGTTTAACAATATTCCTGGTTTTGCCTGTGCTTCATGTGATTATGAAGTTGTCTGATTTTCCCTTGTCTTTTGATAGTGATGCTGTGGTCTTTGTGATGTTAATTTTTTGTGACATTGTTTAAGGTGGGCAGGAGAACAGCAAGGCCCAGCCAGCACAGAGTGCTAGGCCAGCTTCTAGCTATACGGAGGCCAGCTACAGTGCCAAGGCAGCTCTGGGGTGTCTGGTTGTCTTTCTTTGCTCACCTTTACTTCTTTCGCTCCTCCTCGGTGGAATTCACATTGTTTGGTTGTTAAACAAGGTGGGCTGGCCCTTTGATTATCTTTTGATTTTTTTTTTTATTTCTATTTTTCGTGTTTCCATTCTACTGTGTTCTTTCTGGCTGCTCTTCTAAATTTAACTTGTATCTTTTCCAGTGAATTTAATCTTTAGGAATAATTTTTTTTGATTCTCTAGACATTTCTTTTCATGGCATTCTGTTCTTGTTCATGCATCAAATGCATTATTTTTCTTGCTTTGAAGATAGGAGAACAGAGAGGTGATCATTGCTTTACTTTAATACTTATTTGCTTTTGTTTTGTTTGTTGTTTGTTCCTCTGCATTGTCTTTCCTCACACATTCTTTTCTCCCTCTGTTTCCTTCTCCCCTTCCATTTCTCCTTCTCTGTCAGCAGTGGAGCATGACAAACTCTGGGCACCCGCTTTTCCCTCTTTTGTATTAGCGTAGTCCCGGTAAGGGAATGTGGTCGATGGATGCAACACCATAACTCTCTGAAATTCTTTTTTTTTTTTTTTTTCAAGACAGGGTTTCTCTGTGTAGCTTTGGTGCCTTTCCTGGAACTCACTCTGTAGCCCAGGCTGGCCTTGAACTCACAGAGATCTGCCTGCCTCTGCCTCCTGAGTGCTGGGATTAAAGGCATGAACCACCATCACCCCGCGGCCGAAATTCTACATAGTTAGGTGAGTAATGCAGTTTTGTCAGAATCTACACACATTGTGTCTGCCTAGGAATCTAGATGCCAGGAATGAAGAGCAAGCAAGTCGGGTGAGGAAACATGATGATTCAAAGTCAGCATGCAGACTTCGGGTCACGCTTTGTTCTCTTCAGCCCTCTAGCCCAGAACTGGACTCCACATCTAAAGGCAAGCAGAAGGAAAAGGAGGGAGCAAAGAAGGGAGAGAAGCCATCAGTTTCATGTAGTCACTGAAATGGAAGAGTTTCTCAGAGAAGTGAACTTCTAGTATAAGCTCCTAGTCAATATTTCTTTATTTTTCTTGAAACTGAACATTAGACATTATTAAGCCTTCATGTTTTTCTTTCTGGGGTTCTTGGATGTCCAGTCACATCTAGTCAGCTGTTATCATCCTCCTTGCTGGTTATGTAGCCTTTCTCAGGTATATTATTAATTATGCACCTATTTTTTATTTAAATGATTATTATAATTTATTTCCTCTTGCCTTGTAATTGTGGATTTGGGAGTCACTGAAAGGAATCCAAAGCATTAAAACCTTCAAGTTTGACCAAAATTCTCAGTCACTACTTTAGAAATAAGATAAATAATTAGATCTTAAACGTTAAAATATCCATGATATAAACACTGAGCTAGAATCTAGTTTTGGATATTAAAAACCAAGTGTATAAGTGATAAGAAAGGAATTTATCCAAGAGTTCTATGAAGAATAAGGCCTATGGGCTAGACATGGTGTTATATACCTTTAATCCCATCACTAGGAGCAGAGGCAGGGGGATCTTTGTGAATCTAAGGTCAGGCTGGTCTACATAGTGAGTTCTAGGTGACCCTAGGCTATATAATGAGACCCTGGAGAGAGAGAGAGAGAGAGAGAGAGAGAGAGAGAGAGAGAGAGAGAGAATATTTACATTGATCCATCTTAATATCCTAGTTTAATTTGCTTAATAACATGGCAAATCAGTTAAATATGCTAGCTGGAATAAAATGAATCATAGAATAAGTATTTGAAGATAGACATATTAATATAAGGTTAGGAATTATGTATACTGGGTCAGACCATGGACTAGAGTTCCATGTGACATATGATTGCATCAGTGTTCTCTTACTTTTGTGACTTTGGATGACCTACTTGGCCATATGTATGTCAGGTTTTTCCTATGTGAAAATGGGAATAATAATATATACTTAAAGAGGATATTGGTAGTTTTGTTTTTAAGTTGAATATGTGTGTGTTTGCATGTGTATTTGTGTGTGTGTGTGTATGTGTGTTTGTATGTATGCTTGCATATGTGTGTGGTTTTGTATGTGTATTTGCTTGTGTTTGGGTGCATGTGAAGAGCAGATGTGGCATTAGGTATCTTCCTCCATTCCATTTCTCGAGGGTGAGACTCCCAGTGATCTCAGAGTCTATCAAGTCAGCTACTCTAGCAGCTTGCCTGAGGGAATCCCTTGTCTCTACTTTCTATGCACTCAAATGACCAGGAAGCAGTAAACCTTTTTTAATGTGGGTGCTACAGATCTGAACCCTACCCTGATACTTGTATATCACATGATTTACCCACTGAGTGATTCCTGCTCTTCATTGTCCATTGCATCATGATGGCAAAGCTGAGGCTACATTCCCCCATTGTTTCCCAGTATGTTTTAAATGAGATTCTGCTATTGTGAGAAGCATTGGTTTGAGACTTCAATGCAGACAAAAAGAAAACTCATTTTAAATTATTTCTTCTATTTTTGAATTATAATTACATCATTCCCCCTTCTCATCTACTCCTTCTTGCTCTTTTTCAAACTCATGGCCAATTTTTCCATTAATTGTGGTTACATGCATATATGTAAAAGCAGCGTCCTAATATGAAGCTAATCCAGTCAATATTTATCTGTATAACATGAGATCAGTTTATACTATTTTTTGGATTGTTCTAAGAAAAATATACATAACTAGAAAGCCAATTTTCTTTGGAAATGGCCTCCGATGGCATCCATTTAATGCCTATGTTTGGCCATTATGCACGGTGACCTAAGTTTGTATATTTGCTAGAAAACATGAACACGCAACAAACAAACATGATGTTAAAAATGCAGTGGCCCAAACCGTATTAACATATGCAATTTCTGAAGTAGACATCCGAGGTAGAACCTGAATTTTAAACAGTGATGGAAGGCAGAGACTGTAGACTCCATTGTAGAAAGTTTCATGAAAGGCTTTTAAAGTTCGTTGGAGTTTAAATGAACCTGTCACCCTTCTTTCTGTTTGCCCTGGATAGGTGTCTTATTGGAGCCAATGACCTTGTAGTATCCAGCTTCTGCATTTCCCATAGCACTTAGCACAGAGCCAACCATGTAAAATATCTTTACAATGACTTATTAAATTAATTTTCTTAAATCCCTTCTGGACTGCCCATTTGCCTTCATTAATTATGTCAGACTCAGAGGAGATGACCTCTACTTACTGGCCTGGCTGAATTACATCTTAGCCTTGTAGATTCTTTGAGCAATATTTTTTTTCCAGGGGATGAGATAAACTACTAGTGTTAGAATCTACTCATTTTGTAGAGAGGGATAAGAACATTTTGGTATTGCATTATTTTCTCCTCCCCCGCTCCTAGAAACCATCATGCAAGCTTCTTTTTGCATACACAGCCTCTTCCCATGGTTTCCAGCTTCAAATTAATGGATGTGGGGTGAAAATAGAGACATGCCTTTGCCTTTGTCTGTTCGTCTGGAAAAAACACAAATAAATATTGGAGTATTAGCTATTATAATGCAGAATACAAATATGCCATGTCAAACTGCTTTTAAATGATAGATTTTCATTTTTTAATTACACTAAATATTTCTTCTGAGAGTTCAGAGACTTTAAGCTTTATGAGCATTAACTCTGCTATGGTTCTGATTTGCTTGCCCGTGTTTAAAGGAATGAGGGGTAGAGTTGGAATAGAATATTGATGCCGAAGAAAAACTTAGGAAGAATGCAGCTTTATTTTCTCCTTTTGTTTCAAAGTGTGCAGAAATGAGGCAAATCTTTTATGATGGGATAATTGTGCCTCTATCCCCATCCCATCATTCATTAACAGCAGGATAAATATGAATCCTGGATTTTGCTAATCTGATGGTCTTGGCTCTGTTTTCAGTAAACAGTGTAAATTATTTCCAGAGGAGCTGTGCAGAAAAATGTGTGACATTACTGCAGAATCCAGCACTCATAAAACTTACAAAATCCCTGCCTGGCCCAGGGGACACTAACTACCCATGTGCCTTCATGAGCCCAGGGGAAGACATCAGACAGGCTCCCCCCTCCTCCACGTCCTCACCCCCAGCTCTGGTTGCACCTGGATGAAAGAGAGTCTGCCAGCATTTCTTTAGCAGGCTTCTGGCTGTCAAAACAAGCTAAAGCCTCATGGGGATGCTCACACTTGCCTGCTGAGGAGAAAACACCTTGTTAAGTGTTTTACATATATTATCCTATTATATCCTTACAAAGCCTTTTGAGTAGGGTCTCCATTAAGCAAATGATAAAAGTGAGTCTCATGGAGGGTTAGATTTTTTAATAACCTACATATTTTAATTGGAGAGATTGGAATTCAAGCCACTGTTGCTTGATACCAAAGTGGGTACTATAGTACACTGCTTCTTAGAGTGTTTTGTTGGTAGCATTGCCCCCAAATCCCTCCTTAGTCCATTCCATCCCTTTGATGCCCTTGTTAGACAGCCCAGGCTGCTGAAACAAAAATACTGTGACCTCAGTGATTTAAAACAAGTAAATATTTCCTGAAATTCTGAAGTTTGAGAACAAAAAGACCATGAGGCCGACATGGATGAGTTATGGGTAGATCTCTATTTCTGATTCATAGGTGGCGATATTGTCATCTTCTCAGCAGTACAGGTAAGGGGTATGGCTATATTATGCCCCTTCTAATCTTATAAAGGCATTAATGTAGTTCATGAAAACTCCACCGCCATAACCCACTTACCTTTCAAAGTTGCCTCTTCTGTGACATTGAAGATTTAAGTTCAGCTTATAGATTTTGGGTGGAACATAAACATGTAGTCCACAGTATTGCCTAATATTGACTGATGAGTAAATCAAGGTATTCTATATGAAGGAAACCAAGCCTGCCCAGTAAACTGTGTGCTAAGCATACTGGGTTTCCATGATATTTTTTGCACTCCATTAAACCATTGTTAATGTTGGAACACAAGGTCCATGAAAGACAGGACTATTCACCTACTGAATTCAGTGCTGAGTCTCAACATCCTGAATTCAGTACTCAGTCTCAACCTCCTGGATGCACATCTTCCTGGATGAAGAGAGTTCTGTACAATTTCACCTAGTGAATGAATGTATTTCCCTGCTGGCAATGGCTTCCAATGCCAAGTGAAGACTGTACACCATTCTTTTTGTTTTGTCACAGAAAAGTAAGGTTGCACTTTGGAGGAATAAATGAACCTTTTAGAATGCACAGAGGAAAAAAATAGTAGAAGTTTCTACAAGCCTCAACTAAATAGATATAAAGTCTCCAGCTGCTCTTTCAGAGTGGCTTGCCACTGGTTATAAACTATAGGCATTTCTGTCTCCAATCCACTAAAAGCATCCATTTTTCTTCAGAATAAGTTTTAGTCCATTAATCAAACCCCTACCAGCAGTGGTTGGTGCCTGTGTGATAGGAAGCAAAGGATGTCTTGGTCTAAACAACCAGGATGCTAACTCTGCCCAAAGAAATGACTTCTTTTCATAGCCAGTGTTCCCTCGTTCTTAATTAATGTCTCTCTAGTGAGAAAGGAACAATTCCCTACAAGATTTTTGTAGTTGTTTTGCTTGTACATTTGCGTTTAAAACTATGATTGAGCATAGTAAAAATGGTAGAGAATACATGTATATGAGAAAAAAGAGAAAAGTCTATGCCAGTAGAGTAGGGGCGTGGAAGCAAGGAAAAGACAGATAAGAACTGAATAGAAGAGGAACTCAGTTCTACTTAGGACGTGAGCATCAGACCGTTACCTTATGGACTAATTTTATGGTATAGAAGGCTGAAGAGGTGGCTGTTGGTAAAGTGCCTGCCATACAAATATCTGAGTTTGGATTCCCAGAACCCACTGGAACAACTATACCTTGTGGTATGGTCCCATCTGCCTGTTGTCACTGGGCTGAGATGGAATATAGGAGTAGGCAGACCAAGGAAGAGAAAGAGGTGGGTTCCTGAAGCTCCTTAGACTTGTAGCTCAGTCAAATTGATGGGCTTTGTGTTCAGTGAGAGACACTGTCTCAAACAAATGAAGGTGCCAGATGATGGAGGAAAGGCTCCTGACATCTATTCTTGTCTTCTACAAACATGCATGTGCACTGGAATACACATATGCATCTAACTATACTGAGTACATACAACACACACACACACACACACACACACACACACACACACACACACACAAGTTCGCTTATGATGCATGTTAAGGAAAACAAAATTTTGCACTTAAAGAGAGTAAAGGTTTATGTTGGATCCTAGATTTGCAAGTTTCAGTCCATGGTTGGTAATCTTACTGCTCTGTACCTGTGGTGAGAGCTGACTGGCTGGGCTGGAGTGCAAGCTGGAGGAAACCTTTCATATAAATAGCCAGGAAGATAATGGAAAGAGCAAGAGACCAGAGTCTCATCATCCCTTTGGAGAGCATATTCCTAGGACATATATAGATATGTCCTGCTAGGTCCCAGCTTCTGAAGGCTCTACCATCCCCGTAGTGCCACAGGCTTTAGCACCTGCTCCTTTAGAGTACCATCTACATTAAAACTGTGGCAACCATGATCCAGGCATGGTTGAGCCTCTGTAAGGTAGGGTTCATAGGAGGAAATAAGTACAAGCAAGTATCAAGCTCTGTCGACACTTCTGATTTTTATTAGTGGGGGAAAAATACCTATATACTTATGTGGAAAAGAGAATCCATGAACACTGCTTGGATGGCTGTGTCAGGGGGAAATCTAGATTTTCTTCTAACTATAGCATCCAGGTTTCACAATAAAACAGGTAGTTTGATCATTTATGCAATCATTACTTTTTAGGGAGCAATTCAATCCCCAATTAAAGGGCTGATATACATAAACAGATATGACGCTCCCTTAACACTCACATAGAGAAGTTACTTTTTAATTGCTTTGCTTATGATTTTAACTTCAAAGCCAGTAATAGCTTTCAAATTAATAGCTCATAGCCCATTTGATACAGTGATATTTAATTAATGAGTTCATAACTCCAGCAGCACATTGTCTTTCTGACAGCTCCTCAGGTTGTTAGGTTCCATATTGCTGACTGTTGGCTGTTAACCATTCCTAGAGAGGTCATTTTTTTTTTTGGCTTGTATAATCCTTTCAGGCTGAAGAGTAAAAAATAATGACTCCTTCTGAGATAAAGGTGGCCCTTGACTTCCTTGCTGTGTGAGAGCTCTGGGGACAGGGTGGAATTTCATACTGCTTTGATTTTTAACCTGTAGAAATCAAAAACCATCAGGCATGGTGTTACCTACAGTGTCACTAAGTACTTGTGCCCCCCATAAGCCTTGGAGATGGGCAGGTAGATGAACAATGTCACATCTCTTTCTTCTTTCCTTACCCTGCTGTACCCATGACACTCTTCTGACCATTCCTATCCCATACACACTGCCAGAGTTGCCAAACCATGGCTCTTGAGCTAAGAATTATTTTGATTAATAATTAAAAATAACGTTCTTTATTCTTGAAAAATTGTGTGTATATATATATATATATATATATATATATACAATAAAATGTCATATCTGCCCCCATTTTCTTCCTCCAGCTCTGTCCATATCCTGCTAAAATGTCCCACTCCCAACTTAATGCTTTTTTTCCCTTTCCTTTTTCCTTATCTTTTTTTTTTTTAAACAACTTACTAAGTCCAGTTAGAGCTGCCCATCTCTACGTGGGTAATGGAGCAACACTCTGAATCAGGGGATTTGCTTCAGTCACCACATCCTCAAAAAAAAAAAAAAAAAAAAAAGTAGTGTTTATCCCTCTTCTAGAAACTACCAATTGCCAATTATTGCTCAGTAAAGGGGCGTGGCTGGAGATCATCTACCTCATTTACGCTGCTGGCATTCTGAGTGGTTTGGTCTTATGCAGGTCTTATGTAGATAGTGCTAAGCCTTTTAGATCATGAGTGTGATAGCCTTGCCAAGTTCAGAAGACAACCTTTCAATGCATCCCATCCCGTCCTCTGGCTCTAACATTCTTTCTACATTTTTCTCCAGAATATTATTTTGTGAGCATTTCTCCTTCATTTTTAAATGTTACAGGAGAAGAGTTAGGAAAAAGAAAAGTATTTTACAGAAAAGCCTTGCTGATCATTGTCAGATAATGGCACCCGCCCTCAGTTTCTATGACTGAAAACCTACAACAGACAGCTTCCTCTCTGTCTGATAGAACATAAGTTCTCTAAGAGTTGATGGCAATGGCCCCACTCCTCTGCTAGAGCTGTTGACCATCAACAGACTATTCTTATTAAGAAAGTAGGTAACCACTCACAGGACCATTTGATTCATGATTCTCTTTTATGTATATATTTGGGACACCTACCACTGTGGGCTCTTTAAGCAAAGGAATTTAACACTGGATCCTTTTCCTCGAGGGCCCGTCAAATGCCCTGTTATAATTTCTGGCATTGAATGGACCATTTGAAATCAACTTTGTGGAATTTAAAGTTCTGCCCTTTCTTAAGGCATTTACAGAGGCAATAACTCAGGGAACATTCATATACAGTTGCAAAGTGCTCCCAGGTTACCCACAAGAGGTTTGCTGGCTGCCTGCTGGAAGCCAAGACTACAGAAAATATGACCGAGGACAAGGACTGAGAAAAGTTTAGAGGCTGTACTTAGTATCAGCTAATTCTCTTTCCTAAAATTTAAAAATTAATTAGAATTCCAGGCTGGCCTTACACTTGTGATCTTCCTGCGTCATCCTCCTGAGTGCTCGGATTGTGGATGCCTGCTACTAATTTCAGCTTGAGGTTTAATTTATTTAGATTTCTTTCATGATCGAGTTTTACTAATGACAGGAAAGGAACATATGAACAGAATAGAATAAAGAAAGAGGTATGAATATGTCAATTGCAGTGTATAGCTTAGGGATGACCCTTTCTGGGACTTCATACATTGCTATAACCTTAGAATTGATTAATGGTGATTGAAACAATCCAGAGTTGTTAACGGTATTTGGATTAAGAGAAAGATAATTATAATCAAATTAGGTACTGCAAAAACTGATTGTATTAATGATTTTAACTTTAATAATTGCTTGCAAAGTATGTTAGAAATTGATTTTCTATAGGTAGACCAATAACAATCGCAAAGATAATAGTAGTAGCTACCGTTGATGGGGAGTATACTGTACCTTAGGAATTCTGCTAAGTTTTGTGTATATATTATTTTAACTGATGAAAATATTTTAATGATGCGGCTTAACGTACTTTGAGTTGTGAGGGTGTGTATGCCTAGAAGCTCACCAGAGAGGAAAGTTAGCTGAAGAAGGAGTTCTCTTAAATTCAAAATGAGGACTTTCATTATGGAGATGATACTTCTGCCAGATGTCCTAAGAATTTGGGGACACATTTATTGTGACAGACACTGAAGGCTCCTGTGCCCTTCTGTGTAGAAGTTCATTCCACAACCAGGGATGGGAGGCTTAGAAATCACACAACCTCTGAGAGCAATCCTTGCTTGAAATGGACAATAGAAAGTACAACACTGGCTATTTCTGCCTTATCCAGAGTCTGGCAGATTGGAGTCCATCACTAGCATCATAAACTGTCAACGTGAGTACTGAGTACTAGCATGTAATGGCATGGGAAAATTTATAAGTAAGTATGAGAAAATAGGGTTCTGTTTTATTTTTTTTGAACTTTCCCTTGAAGATACTGCATCCAAAAATGAATAAACAATAATGATGGCTATTATTTATTGAGTATTTAGAATGAGCTCAGTACCAGACATGCACTTATATACTATAACCTCTAAGTGAGTTGGCAATAGCACCTGCATTTTGCCTGTGAGAACACTGTGACTTTAGGAGGCTTCTTTACTTTCCCACTACTGTACAAACAGTGTGGAATTTAGCTGCATAATTGGCTATAGTTTGTTAGCTGTACACTATTAATTGCTTAAATATTTAATTTGTTTTATGCCTCACTTGGGTCATTTTTAACTGAAAAGTTGTTCAGATCTGTATGAGTGTGTTTGTGTTTGTACAGTGTGTGTGTGTGTGTGTGTGTGTGTGTGTGAGAGAGAGAGAGAGAGAGAGAGAGAGAGAGAGAGAGAGGTGCACGTATCTATACATACCTGGATATGTAAGGGATATGTAAGTGCCTTTGCATTGGGAGCTCACAGAAGTAGGAAAGCCCTTGCCACAGCATCAGTCCGTGCTACGCCTTTAATTAGCACACACTTTGATGATACTCATAACATGCGGTGGTTTCTTGTTTCTGCTCTGAGTCTTGTCAACATTCGTCAGTATCTTTCCTTTCTCTACTGCAGGAAGCCTGCTGTTTTGGAAGGGGAAATCCATGCGTCTGACTCCAGTTTCTTCCTTTGCTTTTGTTTCGTCTTTTTACACTTGAGCACAGCCAGCTGCTCTAGAATTTTGAAGATTCCAAAACCCTTCTGTCTATTGAGTTAAAAATCCTTCCCCTCCATTTACTCTGTGAGTCGACATCTTTTTTCCAATCGAAGACTTATAAAAAGCTAATGGGTAGAACAAGCATTTATGTAACTGTGGAGCTACTACTTCCTTTTGATTCCACTCAGCTTTTTCACACCCTGGATGTGGATGGGGGAAAGCCATTAAAGCCATCAAAGGCATTAAAATCATCATATATATTAGTACAATGTCTTAACCAGTAAGGCAACACAAGGTTATTTCTTAAGCCCCCTAGAGGTAATTTTCAAAATTAGCCTTTTTTTTTTTTTTCTTTTTCCTCCAAAGATATGTTGCAAGCATCCAAGCTGCTGCTCATCACAGAAATAGGTCAAGATGGCCTGATGTGTTCATGCATTAATTTAAACACAGTTCGACTGAAGTCTCAATGAGGTCCTAAGCAAGATCGCTGGCCAGCTTCATTACTTGCTACTGTTATTATTTTTTTTTTTTTGGAAGGCATCACCTTTTTTTGTTGTTGTTTTCTTTTTGGTTTATGGGATGGTAGCTTGCAGTTGGCAAAGCAAATCAGAGGAACACCCAAAGTTAAATGTGTGAATAAAATACAAGAAAAACATAGTAATGACTAATAAGATGTAAATGCCAAGAAATTTTCTTGTCTTTTAAATTAGACATCTGTGCCCTATTTTTACATGCTCATCACCATAAGCGCGTTAACATGTTTTCCCCAATCTGTCAGCACAGACATATTCTGGAGGCCTTGAAGCTTTAACACCTTCACTGCTACAGAAATGCCCTGGCAGCCACTCTTGGGGAACATCTGCTGAATGCAAAAGATGTGTGAGGCAGGCGCAGACCGTGAGTGCTTTGTCAGAGTCACTGGCATGATGACACGTCTCTGATGAAAGGGTGTGTGTGTTTCTGGGTCAGGTCTGCAAGAGGATCAGCTCTGGGGGACACCATATCTCCCCCCAATAGACCTATTTGTCATATGGATTTGCCAGTTCAGAACTTGGCCTGGTGTCTGCACAAGAGGAGGAGAGCAGATGAAGGGCTGTCTCGAAACTGAGCTGCCTCAAGCCCACACATGTTTGCACAGCTTGCAAAGTGACAAGAGCGTGGGCTGGTCCTATCTACAGAGGAACAGTTGGGCTGAGGGGCTTCATATGTGACCACGGGAGATGCTGACATTCAGGTCCCAGGAAGCTTTCCATGAAATATCAGAAGTGAGAGGCTGCTTTGCTTGTGAAGGAGAGCTTCATTCAATATGTGTTGTGTTTCCTAAACTATGGGCTCACCTGCTGTGACCTTAGAATCTGCTGCTTCTTCCTCTCTGGAAAGGATTTGTCTTTTAATAGTAAGAGAATGGCTTAAAAGCCAAATCCCTCAGGGTGGCCAAAGAAATGATGACCAGACATTGAAATAGAACATCTGATAAATTATTCTGGAAGAGCAGGATATACACAGACTGGCCTACAGGCTGTGTGAGAGGTACATGACAGAGAAGGAAGGTAGACTCTGCAGGGGGAACCAAGCTAAGGGCACCGAGGTCCAGCTTTCCTGGATGCATTATGAAAAGCGGAGCCCAAATACATGTCCTATATAAAATGTGTCTGCTCATTAATGCGCATTTTATATGCTCTCGACTAATGCCTTTATTTCCCAAACATTCCTATACATCGTTTTCACTTGACAGATGAAAAAACTGAGGCTCTGAGAGAACCAACACAAGGGAGATGCATGGTTTATATTTGAATCAAAATGGAATTTGGAGTCAAGTAGACCTGAGTTACACATCACAGCCATTCTTTGCACAATCTTAAGCACGTGACTTGAGCTCTCTGCACCCAGTTTCTGTACATGGGCTATGCGAGGTGATGGAAATATACATTGTTTTTTTTCACATTCTCATGTCAGGAAAGAATAAAAAGGTTAAACATCATATCTGAGTTTATACAGCTGCCAAGAGGCCAGTCCAGGGACACATAGCCCAATGCTCAACCCACTCACTGTATCTGCTGAATAAATGCACCCCAAGATTAAAAGTGACAAAACCAGAAAGTACCTCAGGTCTCCCGGGTGTAGGTGCTCTATTTATCTGCATGGTACCTTCTTCATGAAGCAGGAATGAGCAATCAGGAACAAGGAGGTTTTAAAAACCAAATCCTGACCAAGGACATCATCAAGATAGATCCAGGGAAAATGACTCACACTGGTGACCGCCTTCTGTTTGGGAGAAGAGAATGATGCCTGGGGAGGAAACTGAACATAATTTAGAACAAAGCAGCCATTTCCATAGACACTAGACTTAGCAATGTGGTCTGTGCTTGTCCCAAGATACGACTCACAGGCTGGTTCAGGATGCCCTCCCCAAATCACTTGGTTCACTCATGCTAGTTTCTTTGGTGCTCCTGATGCACGCACTAAGTGTGACATGACCATTTATTCATTGATTTTTTTTAAAAACAATTAACATTTGGGATTCTGTTGTGTGTCAGGCACCTGAACACTGACAGCTGAAGATGGGGCATAGAAGAAAACACAGAAGTCCTCTGTTTCCACGGAACCCATGGTCTAATGTGTGTGGGTGGGAGGAGACAAACTCAGAACGGGGACATTTAAATTGTATATCCTGGTTACAAACAAAGCAATGAAACTTGTTTTCTCATTGTTCAAGAGACAAAACGTCAGAATGAGTGTCCCTGAGCTAGAATCAAGGGGTCAGGCAGATTGAACTGCCTCCAGAATCTCTGATGGAGGTTTATTAGTGGTTTAATGATTGAGCATTTGGTGGATGGTGGCATGCTAGTCTTTTGGCTTGTGACCATATCAGTCTTAACTGTTTATGTGTGTCTAGCCTTCTTAGGTCTCTGTTTTTTATTATTTTTATTTTTTGAAATTATATTTACTCCATTTTGCTCTTTCTTTTCTTCTCTCTGAACTCTCTCATAAGCCCCTTTTGCTCTTTTTCAAATTCACAGACTCTTTTAAAAATCAATATTGTTCTTGTGGATGCATTTTAAATAATAATTACAACCTGCTCAATCTGTATAATATGACTTGTAGGTATATGTTTACAGTGCTGACCATTGGATACTGGATAATCAGTTGGTGTGCTCATCCCTAGAGGAGACTATTTTTTCTGTTCTCAGCATACATTAGTTGCCTATAGTTCTCTGTCTAGAGTTGAGGCCTCCTGAGCTTTCTCCTGTCCATGTTAGCGTGGTTATTGGTGTCGTCCTTGTTCTTGTCATCTTTAGGCAGACACGTTGGTGGGACATCATTGGTGTGGCTTCTGACATTTCTGGGAGACACCGTCTCACAGTAAACTCCCTGATGCTCATGCTCTTACAATCATTCTACCCACTCTTCTGCAATGATTCCTGAGGTTTAGATGCAGGAATTGTTTTGTAAATGCCTCCTTTGGAACTTTGCTCCTCAACTCCACATGTTGATGAGTTGTTGTCCTGGTTGCTTTTCTGTCTGTTTGTTTTGTTGTTGGCCAACTTGACATAAGCTAGAGTTATCTGGGAAGAGGAATCTGAATTGAGAAAATGTTTCCATCAGATTGCCTGAGGCAAATCTGTAGACCCCTTTCTTGATTAATGTATGATTTGGGAAAGCCCAGCCAATTGTTCAGGAGTGTATAAGAACACAGGCTGAGAAAGCCATGGGGAGCAAGCCTGTAAGCAGCACTCTTCAGTGGTCTCTGCTTCAGTTCCTACCTTCAGGTTCTTGCCTTGGTTTTCTTGCTCTGACTTCCCCAGATAATGTACTATACATTATAAAATGAAATAAATCTTTTGTTCCCCAGGTTGCTTTTGGTCATGGTGTCTCATCACAGCAATAGAAGCATTAACTAATATATTTATGATGGTCTGTAATGTTCTCTGTTACAAAGAGACTTTTCCATGGTGAAGGGTGAGAACTACCCTTATCTGTGGGTATGAGGACAAAGTTAGAGTATAGATAGGGATTATGTTGGTTTAGTAAAGTGGTGGTTGAATGTTCTTCTCCAAGATTATGACTTCATTGGCCCTACGTAGTTGACTTGGATTCCAGTACCAGGCATGGTTTACCCCTTGTTGAGTGGGTCTTAAGTCCGTGCAAAGAGTTGTTTTGTACCATAAAGGTATGTGTGGGACTATTGTGCCCTTGGGTTATTATGCCATGCTGGTTACTGTTGTGATTTGTAGGCAACATAACTTGCTGTGACTATTGATTAGTTTCCTTCTTTAGAAGATTGTGTGATGCTTCTAGTACAAGCTAGTGCTCAGGGAGGAGGCTGTCATGCATCACTGAGGTCAGGTCTTCTGGATACTGTGTCTGAAATGCATGGTACCTTCTGTAACAGGGACTTAACTTCCTTCTCTGGAGGGCAACCAAGAACACTAGGATTAGGCCTTAATGTTTTGGCAGTTGTTTGGACAACTAACCAACAACCTCAGAGAGGGCTTATCATGCCTGGTGTTAGAGCTTTTGTTAGATGGTCTATGCATAGCTCTTGATGGGAGCATTGTCAACCTAGATGGGAAATTTTCATTTACATTATATGTTTATATATTATTTACCTTCTAATGTTATTGTGAATATTTTAGATAGATAACAGTGTGATTCCTTTTGACTCTTTAATACATCCTTACTGTTACTTTACCCTTCTTCTTCCTTCTCTCTT
The DNA here is from genome assembly GCA_902168425.1 of Peromyscus attwateri. Classification (NCBI taxonomy): domain Eukaryota; kingdom Metazoa; phylum Chordata; class Mammalia; order Rodentia; family Cricetidae; genus Peromyscus; species Peromyscus attwateri. The sequence continues at coordinate 46,131 of CABHPP010126570.1, read as the reverse complement.
TATGTCCCTCCCCCTCCTTAATTAGGGACCTCTTTTTCCCATTCCCTCTTAGGTTACTTCTATATTTATACCCTGTTATTCCTTACTATATTGCACCTGTATCACCCCAAGCCTACAATGGTTCATTTTTACCTTCCTGGAAAGGTAGAAGGTATTGAAATGTATAACAAGGATCTAGTCATCTAGGCCAGTATGCTTGTGGAAGCTTTTGTTATGTTGAGGAAGTTGTTAGACCGAGCTGTAAGGAAGACAAATGGCATCACAGAGGCCTGTTTATAGAGTTGTTTATCTACAGAGTCTTAGCACCTTGTTGAACAGTAGATGCCTTTGAAAGCATTCTTTAATGCACACAATATAGCATATTCTTGTGTGAAATTCTGAAAAAATAATAGGTGTAAATTAAAAAAAAAAGCAAAAACCAAACAAAGGTGTTCTATTAGTGCTTACCTCGGGGCGACTTACACAGCATATGTAGGGGTTGGATTCAAGCAATGGAAACTTTAAACTCCTTCAGTTAATTCTAAGATATACCCAGGTATTTGAATTACCTTTCTCATTGATGCAACAAAATGCTCCATGACAGTACCTGGAGGAAGGGAAGGTTTGTTAGAAAGAAAGTTTATTTGGCTCTCAGTTTGAAGACACAGTACAACAGAGAAGGAATGGCCACAAGACTCTGTGGATGAGATCATGTATCTTGCATCTGAGTAGAGCAGGAAGTAGAAATGGACAGACTATTTCCTAAAGTTTCTACTGTCCTCATAATCAGAACTACCATCTAAGTGTTTCAACATATGAGCCCATAGGAGACATTTTACATTCCAACCACACCATGGTTAAAACAGAGTGGGACAGCACAGTAGAGCATGTTTCTTGAAGTATGGTTGTCAGGTTGACCTGCCTCAGTAATTCTTCAAATTATTGTTAAAAATAAGTTCTTCCCAGTCTATGTCCTCTATTAGCATAGGGATGTCTAATAACCCCTGCCTTGAATTGGGGGGAAAATAAATAACTCTTTCATAGTGAGGCCTAATCAATGTCATTTCTTCATAAAGATAGTGGATAAAATCCCTGGAAAACTATAGAATTCATTGGTTTGTGGTAATACACACACACACACACACACACACACACACACACACACACACACACACCACCTCTGTAATAGTTTTCACGAGGATTTAAAGACTGTAGAACTGAAAGATTGGGAATCTAGTTTAAGGATTGTTGAGATAATCCCGGTGTTTATAAACTTCAATCAACAGATGTTCTGAGATCATAGACAGGTGACCTTCCTGTATGAGTCCACAATAGATGAAATTTCTTAACAATGGGAAATATGTATCCAAGAAATGTGCAAATATGGAACTCATGACACTCTTTAATCTGTGTGGAATTACCTCTCGCACTCTTGCCATGAATGGAAAACTACCTTGAGCATGAAACTGCTCTTTTTGACCATTCTTGAACTCCATTTTCAGTGATGAGCTTGCATATTAGCTTACAGAAAATGATCTTTGAATAATGCGATTAAAAAAAAAAACTGTAGCTCACCAAATACTACTATGAAGGGTGATTAGTCAGATTAAAACTGCGTGTATTAATGAGGCAGGATCATCTGATAGGATTCTTAGTAGAGGGTAATATGTCAAATGAATTAGCTAGGCTCTCTCTTTAAGAGTAAATTTAAAGCAGACCACTTGGAAGCGTTTCTTTAATTATTTTAAGACAGAGCGTATTTCCTCTGCTAACTGTGAGAACACCTACGATGGGGAATTCTACTCTTTGCAAACACAAAGAAGAAAGCAACACATGTTGTCAAATCCTATTAGACAGAAGGACAGTTTCTTTGAACAGGTGATAAATATACTTGGATGAGTGGCTTCTTAATTAGTTCTCTGAAGGTTTATGATATTCCAGTAGAAAAGTGATGGGGGTTTCTGGTCTTAGGAGAGATGGTAGAAGCCTTTTAGCTGCCCAATGCTGAACAAGGGAGAAGTTCTTCACTGTTCTCTGCCCACCCCACAAACACAGTGAAACCTTGTACCAGGTACAGAAATTACCTCTATAAACACTGCAATAGCATGTGAAAAGAGATTCTGAAAATGTGTCCTGCATCTCATGGACACTCCATTAATGTCTTTTTCTCAGTTACTCCTCCCTACTCTTAAATGCACCCAGGATGTTTTTGTTGTCATATATCAAGTAAACTGATCATTTCATTCTGTAGCTAATGTCTGTAGCTTCCTATAGTATGCTTTTAAACTTTAGAAGTTTGAATGCAGGTTTTTTCTTTTATGACTCTAACACACATCCATAAAATAATGACTAGGCCACCCATAAATTAATAAACATTTTTATATCCTTGTTTACCAAGTCTTTTATTCCTAAGTCTACTTTATTGATTATAAATGGATAAATCATAGTTATATGTACTTGCAGAGTATGATGTGATATCAAAATTATTAAAACATGGAGTATCTAACTCAGATTGAATATATATACACATACATATAAATATAAATATATGTATATGTGTATATATATACATATATATAGTCTTAAATAATTATCACTTTTGTGATAAGAACATGAAATTTACTTTCGTGGTGACTTTGAAATACAGATGTCTTTTTTATATTCAAAAAATAATGAACTATATCTCAAAAATATATTTTTTGTATGATGATAGCTTTGTATTCTTTTGGTGTCATCTTCTAGCATGCTCTGCTTCTAGGGACCACCATTCTCTGACGTGTTGGAGTTCAGTTGTCTTTAGATACCTCATATCAATGAAAATATATGGTGTCTTTCTGTACCAGATTTGTTTTACTCAAAATAATATTCTAATTTTATTGTATTGCAAATTAAGATTTTTTTAAAGGTTGAATTGTGTTCTATTTTAAATCTATGCTATGTTTTTCTTATCCATTTCTCCATTGGTGGATACATGCATGACTTCTATAATGTGGGCATTCATTGAATTTTTCTTATTCTTTCCTTTCTTCATTCCCTCCTTCCCTCCCTCCCTCTCTGCCTTTTTCCCTTCCTCCATTCTTTCTTTACTTCCTTACAATCCTCTTTCCCTCCCCCTCCCTTTCTTTCTTCCTTCTTTTCATCCTGTCCCTCCTTAATTCTCCCTTCTTTGTTTCAGATGAATTTCCTTTCATGTATATGAGTTTTTAGACTGCATGTATCTGTGGAGTCCAAAAGAAGGCATTGGATTATCTGCAACTGAAATTATAGGTCGTTGTGAATCACCATATAGGTGCTGGTTGATTGGGTCCTCTGAAAGAGCAGCCAGTTCTCTTAACTGCTGGGCTAACACCCTAGCTCCTTTCTTTCTTTTGAGACAGAGTTTCATATAGAAAATTCTCTCCTGGAACTCTCTGTACCTTGAACTTTTAACCTCTGACCATCATGCCTGAAATTCCCAGTGTTGGGAGTACAGTATGTAAACATCACTCCTAGGTTATGAGGTGCTAAGAATGAAACCCATGACTTCATGAATGCTAGGCAAGTCCTCTACCAACTGTGCAACATTTCCAGAGCATTTCTTTGACATACTAATTTCAAATATGTAGGGTAGATACCTACAAGTAGATTGTTGTGTCATATGGGCATTCGATTCTTATTTTTAAATTTTTTATTGGCTTTCATGTATTTTCTCTTAATGATTACACTAATTTTCATTTATCCCAATGACTCTGTACTTATTGATCAGAATCAGTTGTATTTCTCTACTTTTTGTACGATGTTTAGTATTTGAACATACGTGTGATGACTGTGGGGTGCAGATATAATTGTCCTGTGAAAATTCCTGGACTTCACTCTCAGATTCAGTGTGCTTAGTGGGACTCATTTCCTTAAATCCTTGGGATCTTGTATTGACATGATTATAGTTGTAGCAGCCTTTAATTGTTGAAACACAGGTATTCTATGAGGGCAATAACTAAGTATTTTATTTGAAATCTAAAGAAATAAAAGTTCTTCTGTTTTACATAGTAAGAAGACAGCCTCTACTGGGCAGCAGGAAAATCTTCAACTTCTCCTACTTCTTCTCAGTGTTGCATATGTTGCCTCTTTTCAAACTCTTGTGGGCTCCTTGCAGCCCCATGCTAAGTCTCCCACTCCTTACCTGAGGGGAGCACTTGCAGGTTTTCAGCGTTCTCTCTGTGTGGGATTATCACCTTCTGCTGTTAGTCATGCAAAACTTGATGCCCCTGGCATCTATCCCCAGCTCCATCTTACATGAGTCCACATGGGGGGATTGCAAGCTTTATCCAAATTAACTTTTTATGTTATAGCCTGCAAATTCTTTCTAGTGATAAACACACAGGGCTTATCTTTTTGTCTCTGTCATTCACTGATTAATAATTCTCAAGTGTGTGTGTGTACGACTCCCTCTCTCTATGATACATATATGAGATATAATATATATATATATTTCTATAAAATTGCAACTGTTAGACTTCTAGAATAAAACAGAGGAGGAGAATCTTGTGACCTTGAGTTAGGCAAAGAATTCTTCCATATAGCACTGAAGGAATGATTCCTCAAAGAAAACGGAGGGAATTGGTTTCATCAGGTTAAAATATTTTGCTCTCTGAAAGAAACTACTTAGAAATTTAAAAGGTAAAGCACAAATATGAAGAAAATGTTTTAAAATATATATCTAAGGTTTGCACCCAGGAAAGCAAAACATTTCATAGCTCAGTAGCCAGAAAACAAAATACTGGAGAAAATTTGTGAAATCCGTGCACTGAAGATGCATAGATAGTGAGTGTGCCCAACTGTGGAGTTGAACACCATTGACCTTTAGAGGAAGCACAAATTAAAACCACAGTGGGGGCATTTCTGCATAGTCACAGGTGCAATTAATGTAAAGAAATGGCCCAACGGACCCAACTGGTGAGACTAAGTGTGTGAAAGACATAGTAAATCAGTTCTCATTCAGTTGGATGGGATGCAAGCTCATGAAACCTCTTCAGATTTGCCAAAGGAGATGGAATGTATGTTCACAGAAAACCTACCAGTGAATGCTTGTTTTCATCTTTATTGCTAGTGTTCTTGCTCAGGTGTCCTTCAGCTGGTGAATAGATAAGTATCCCAGGCTGTAACAGTACAGTTGAAGACAGTGAACAGAGAGAGCTGCGGACATATGAAACAGTGGAGATGACTGAAGCATTGGTAAATATTGATGAGGACACCTTTAAGACAGTCTCAAAAACAAAACAAGATAAAACTAACAAAACCAAAAGGAACAAGAACATCAGTGAGGCCAGGATGTAGGAGTCTGAAAAAGAGATTTCTTTTTATTCAAAAGAATAAATTATTCCTTACTTCCCTCACTTTCCATGGACACTCAGAGCATTCATTAAAGAAAATTCTCCAAAGGTAGGTAAGGGCTCTAAAGTACGGGAGGATTGTACCTCAAGAAAAACCAAACAGAAAGAACAAAACCAAAAGCGGGAAAAGTAATGAATGTATATGCACTTTAGAAAAAAAAATTCCTGTAAAAAGAGGGATGTTGTCTTATGAGATAATGAAAACAACAGAGAAGTGGGAAATAGGTGATTTTTATTAAATATACAAATGTATTTTAGGTTTGTGATGGCAGTCAAGGAAGGGAGTCTTAGGGTCGCAGTTGCTGTGAAGAGACACCATGACCACAGCAACTTTTATAAAGGAAAACATTTAATTTGGGTGGTTTACAGTTTCAGAGGTTTAATCCATTATCATCCTGGTGGGAAACATGGTGGCGTGCAGGCAGGCATGGTGCTGGAGTAGGAACTGAGAGTTCTACATCTTGATACACAGGCAACAGGAGGTGATTTGTATCACTGGGTTTACCTTGAGCACAGGAGACCTCAAAGTCCACCCCTACAGTGACATGCTTCCTTCATAAGGCCGTACCTACTCCAACAAAGCCACACTTCCTAATAGTGCCACTCCCTGTGGCTACACAAAAGGAAACAAGACATGCAGCTGTGATAAATATAATATCTATCTATCTATCTATCTATCTATCTATCTATCTATCTATTGAAATACTTTGACAAATAAAACTAAACACTTGAAATTATCATGGAAAATAAATAAATCTATATAGAAGAATTGAACAGCAAAATTTACTACATTGATCCAATAATAAAATGAACCATATTCATGCTAGTTTAGTACATGCAATATATCTTACTGTTCTTTTGCTACAAAGAGACACCATGGCCAAGGAAACTCTTACAAAGAAACCATTTAATTTTGGCCTCACTGTTCCAGAGGATAGTAGAGTCCATGAGTTTTGGGTGAAGGAGGTGGTTGGGGGTAAACAGATAGACATGGTGTTAGAGCAGTAGCCAAGAGCTTTATATCATGATAATTAGGCCACAGGCAAAGAGACAACAACTGAGCCTGGTATGGCTTTTTGAAACCTTAAAGCCACCACCAGTAACACAGCTCCTCCAGCAAGGCCATATGCCCTAATCCTTCCAAAATACTTCCACTAGCTGGTAACCAATTGTTCAATTATATGAGCCTATGGGACCCATTTTCATTTGAACTATCACTCAATATATAGTAAGTCTAATAAATATAAATTAGGTTATTAATAAAAACATTACTAGAATTATTCTTATTATAAAACACTGAAATTTTCAATTTAAATAGTATATAATTAAAGACATCATAACAGCAATTAGACTAAGCTTAAAACTAAAATAATTCATAGGATACATACTGCAATTATGAAAGGATTGCAGAGATACTTCAGTATAAGTTGGTAGATTTAAATATTAAAGAACAAAGAAAAGAAATCTGAAAGTGAATCACCTAAACATTCAATTTAAGATTATTTTATAATCTCAAAATTGAAAAGAAGTAATTAAAAATAAATTTTAAAAAAAGGAAGGGGAATATAAAATAAGTGTATTAGATAGTGATACTTAAGTGTGTTATAAGGACAAATATTTTCAAACACCCTTAGTGTTATCTTCTTTCCTCATTCTTTTTATTACCCTCCCTCTTGCTCATGAGATAAGTCTCACATACTATTTTTTCCTTCCTCCTTTCATAGTATCTATGTCCTACAATTCCCTCTCTCTAGAGCATCTTCCTCCTCCCTCCCACCATGATCCTTTTCTACATTCCTGGCTTTGGTGGTTACTCCTAGTTATATATTCAAACCTAAAGACTGAGAAGATACTATGAAGATCCACAGCTAGTTAAAATGGGTAGAATAAATGACAGTGGGGAGCCCATCCTCCACTTACACACCTGCAAACAATACCTACACATCTGCCTCAGAGATGTCACAGAAAACAGGGCTGAAAGATTGAAAGAGCCAGAAGACCAGGATGTGAGCTTAGCGATAATGTCTTCTAGACATGATAGCTCATACATCCATGATACTTAAAAATTATGGCTGCCCATATAAGACCTTTATCATGAGCAAACCAATTCAAACACTAATTTGGATGGGAAATTTTTTCAAAGGTCCCAGCTATACCTGAAAGATTATAGGCAACCAATGCCTGCTGAGAGGAGAGCTGGTTTTCTCTGAGTTCAACCCTTAGACAGACTATCTAATCTCAAGTGGTCAACCCTAAACATAATTACATAATAACAATACTGGCAACACTAAAATTATATATCTATATCTATCTATCTATCTATCTATCTATATGGTAATGAATTTGAGAATGAATGAGGGCCTAGGAGGGGTACTGGGGGAGAGGGAAATGTTGTAATGATTTAAATGCAGTCCTCATATATGATTTTCTCAAGAAAATTTAAAAAAATGATTCTAGGTGATATTAAAGATTTGACACCATTATTTATCATTGCCCTTGTGTCTCCATTCATAATGATAAGGGTAATTTCAGTAGCTAAAGCTTCAGGTGTCTAATTTGTAGATTTGGAGACCAATATTGGTTTTTGGGGAGTGTTGGGACAAAAGTGTCTAGGCCAATAGGTCTAAACAGTATATGTACCTCCAGAGTCCCCAGGAACCAATAGGTAAGTTGGAGAGGTCAAATTACTTCAGTGATGTCATTCAGTTGTTGAGTAATTGATCCTTCCTCGTTTTTCTCAGCAGCATGTGGTGATATTCTCCTGATCCTATCTAATATGTGGGATGACAATGCGTTAAACTCTGAACCAGGAAAAAAAATAATAAAAAAGTCTTTGATGTTCTCACTTAAAAGGATAACTGTAAAGATTCAAAATTCAATATTAATAATGAGCAAGAAGCCATAACTATAGTGAGTTGAGAGATTAAAAGGGTAACAAATGCATATGATCTATAATTTCATATGTCTTCATTTGTAATACTTAGCGATTTTGAACACAAATCTGTCTCACTATGGAAGAGAAAACTGAACAATTCTAAAACTATTAAAAAAATGATCAGTGTTTGCTCAAAATCCTTCCCATAGTGGAAGCATCAGACAGAATGTTTTATGGCATATTCTGTCAAACACCGAAAGAACAAGTAAATCCGATGCTACAAAATGAATACAGGAGTGAAAAAGGAGAAACACTTTACCACACAGTCTTTAAAGTTCACACATCTCTGATTCCAAAAGCAAATGAAATGTGGGGCCCGTAACTCTATTAACCAGTGTTGCTCATGAACACTAATGCAAATTCACTAAATAAAGCATTGGATACAAAGTGCCTGTAATGAATAAAGTAGGACAATATATGATGACCAAATTAGATTTTTCTCGGTAATACAATACTGAAAGTTTACATCTAGACAATTGGGATTTTAACTTTTCAAAGACTTACTTATTATTTTATGTGTGTGAGTATTTGCCTGCCTGTATGCATGTGCACCATGTGTATGTCTGATGTCTGTGAAGGCCCAAAGAGGTTGCTGTGTCCCCTGGAACTGGAATTACAAATGGTTGTGAATGGTCCTGTGGGTAGTAGGAACCAAATCCGAGCCTTCTTCATAAACAGAACGTTTTCTTAACAGCTGAGCCATCATATCTCCAAAATCTGCAATTTAGAGTTGGTGTTTGTTTAGTTTTTCTTTTGTTTCTAATTAAATATTTAAAATTATCCTACATATATATCAAGTGGTATTTGGATCTAATTCAGCCCCCATTCTATCCTCTTCAGTCCTTTCCCTATTCCCTAATTTTTCCTTCTAATAACAACACTCTCTCTCTCTCTCTCTCTCTCTCTCTCTCTCTCTCTCTCTCTCTCTCTGTCTGTCTGTCTTTCATGCTGCCAGTGTGTTTATGGATGTGGGGCCATCTACTAGATCATGAATAGCCTCTTCATGGCCAGCTGCCTCCCTTTTATATAAAGTTTGTTGAAATAATTCACACTATTAATGTGCAAAAACATTGGAATTAACAGTTTTGGAAACATTATTAGATAAAATTAAGAATCTATTAATGATGGGAAAATATTAGTAAAATTAAAAAGAATAAAAAATCTGCCTCAACATGGTGAATGGTACACTTCAATCCATAAGAAAATAACTCTTAAGGGAAAGATATTGAAGGCAATTTCATTTGACAATGCCCAAATGGAGGACATATTTGCCACATTTCTAGTTAATGTTGACAAACCCATCCAGGCTTGTAAAACAAAATACATCTACAAATTAATTCATTAATTGATAAAATAATGCATTAAAAAGACATGCAATGACATTAGGGAATTTGTCTATATTTTTCCTAGGTAGCCAAACAAAACCAACATATAGATAACTAACACAATGCGTAGAATAATTTTAAGGTAGACCATGGGTGGTGGTGGTGAGGGTTATGCTTGGAAGCAAACGTAATCACAGTTTTAACTTATCTATAGAAGGACTTATTGTCAATGTATTAAAGAAATGCCAATGGAAGTCTTAACTAACCCAGGATAATGGATAAAAAGACAAAATATAAAAAAAAGCATCTGTCCTGTCTCTCAAATAATTACTAACCCAGTCAATAACAAACAAAATGCCAAGAGTATTTTTCTGAATTGTTAAATTTAACCTAATATTTGTGGAATACCATGGGTGAAAATTAGCAGACATTTCTAAAGAATAAAATGAGAGGCCTTGCCATATCACATGCTAAAATTATTATTATGCCATGGTAATTGAGATTGCTCTAATGATGAACAATTCAATACATAAGAAACATGAAAATATACTTGAAACAGCAGAAGTGATGAACTAGGATTGACTCAAACCTTGACTTTTTATTTTTTAGAGTGCCTTTCATAATTCATGTAAAAGATTACATACAACTACATATGTAGAGAAAATAAATGCTATTTTTGAAAATACATAGCTCAATTATTCATCTGAAAACATTAATTAGCAGAATTGTAAGAAATAGAAGAGATTTCCTAAAACTTAAGTTTTAATAAAGCATTTGAGTTTATTAACTTAGGTTTTAATATCTATGTGACATCTTAGATGATGTTTCATGTAATTTTTAGCTAATAATTTATGAATTTCTGAAATGAGAACAGTCTAGGGATTCCTTTTCTGGAAGAAGGAAAGCCACTGTTAGTAAAAACTGAGTTTTTATATTTACAGTCTATTTAAGTATGCTATTTTGGACATAAAACAATTGTGGCAAGACTTTAAAAAGTCATATTCAAAATAATTGATGCCTTCCATTTTGTTTGCAGTTTTCAGAATTATTTTAGGTATCGTAATTTCTCATCCTGTAGATTATATGTGTAACTATACAAATTATACTGATGGACAGTGAGATGTCTTAGTGGGTAAGGATTTCTGCTATCAAATCTTACATCCTGAGTTCAATCCCCGGGACCCACAACCCACATAAAAGGAAAGAACTGAGTCTCCCACAAGTTGTCTTCTGGCATCCATTTTTATGCATTGTTATGTGTATCCCCCCTCACAATGCACATTCATTCTCTCTCTCTCTCTCTCTATGTCTCTCTCTCTCTCTCTCTCTCTCACACACACACACACACACACACACACACACACACACACACACACTATAGATATCTTCCTGGTAATCTTGTAGAAATTATGTTTAATCTTATTAACTTAGGTATGCTTATTGAATTCATCTTTCTAATTTGGAAACAAGGCAACATATTTACATTTATTGTATTGAAGCAGGATGTTGTTGGAATGATACATGGGATTATATTTTATTGTAAAAACCAATGTTTAATGAAACATAATAACTTTTTATACTGTTGTCTGGTGTCTGAAATTTTGTAAACCTCCTTAATTTTTATAGCTATCTGGGACGTTGCAAGTAGGGAACCTTATCATTTGGAAACAGAAAATAGTTTTTCTTTCAACTTTTTTCCTCCTTTTTTTCCCCTGTGTTTCCCAGTCTCACCACACTGATTAGTGTTACCACTAAGTTGAAGTGAAGTGGTGGTAGGCATTACCATTTGCCTTCTTCCTCATTCTGCATAGGGACATTTCATTCTTTCACCACTAAATACAATAGTGGTTCTAAGGATTATTTTATATAGCTTATAAAACTGAGGAAGTTACTGAGAGATTCCTAAGTTCATAAAATTTCTTTATTATCTTCTCAGCATTTATTAGTATCTTAGTTACTTTTCTGTTGCTTTGTTTAAACACCATGACCAAGAGCAGTACTCTTTGGGCTTATGTTTTCAGAGGGATAGGACTCCATCATGCTGTCACGGCATCAAGTAACAGGCCTGATGCCAAGGGCAGGCAGGAGAGAGATCACAGCTTTAAAAGCAAGCTACACAGACAGAATGACCTGAATGAGGGATAAGATTTTAAATTCTCAAAGCCTGACCTAAACTTATCCATCCTCCAGCAATACTTTACCCGCCCCTCAAGCTCTCCAAACAGTGACATCAATTGGTGACCAAGTGTTCAAATACCAGCGTCTATGTTGGGAGGGGGCATCTTTCATTCAAACCACCATAGTTGGGTCTGTAATGATGTCTCCTGTCTTACGGATGACTTTTGGCAATGTGTCCATTTCTCATTGTAGCTGCAGATGTGTTGATTTCAATGTCCATTTCAAACCAAAAGCTCTTGGCTCTCTTTCCCTCGACCCTTGCCCTTCATTGCCCCCCCCCCCCCCTCCCCGTTTTCTCTTGTGGATCTCTTCCTTTTCTCTTTTGTTGGGCGATCCCTGTGTCTTTCTTAGGGTCCTGTTTTCTAGGTTAGCCTCCCTAGAGTTGTGAGTAGCAGTCTAGTCATCCTTTGTTTTACATCTAGCATCCTCCTATGAGTGAGTACATACCATGTTTGTCTTTCAGAGTCTGGGTCACCTCACTCAGGATGATTTTTTTTCTAGATCCATCCATTTGCCTGCAAACCTCATGATGTCATTGTTTTTCCCTGCTGAGTAGTACTCCATTGTGTATATGTACCACATTTTATTTATCCATTCTTCAGTTGAAGGGCATCTAGGTTGTTTCCAGGTTCTGGCTATTACAAATAATGCTGCTATGAACATAGCTGAACATGTGTCCTTGTGGTATGATTGAACATTCCTTGGGAATATGCCCAAGAGTGGTATAGGTGGGTATTGAGGGAGATTGATTCCTCATTTCCTAAGAAAGCGCAGGAGATCCCAGCTGGATCAAGAACAGAGAGGGAGCACAATGAAAAAGAGACCATGATAAATGAAGATGCCATGGGAATAGGAAGAAACAAAGTGTTAGAGAGGTCCCCAGGAATCCACAAAGATACCTCCATAATAGACTACTGGCAATGGTCAGGAGAAATCCCCAACTGATCTACTCTGGTGATTGGATGGCCAAACACCCTAACTGTGGTGGTGCTAGAACTCCCATCCAATGACTGATGGAAGCAGATGCAGAGATCCACGGCAACGCCCTAGGTGGAGCTCTGGGAGTCCATTCAGCGAGAAAGAGGAGGGATTGTATGAGCGAGAATTGTTGAGACCGTGATTGGAAAAAGCACAGGGACAAATAGCCAAACTAGTGGAAACACATGAACTATGAACCAATAGCTGAGGAGCCCCCAACTGGATCAGGCCCTCTGGATAAGTGAGACAGTTGATTAACTTGAACGGTTTGGGAGGCCCCCAGGCAATGGGACCAGGACCTGTCCTTTGTGCATGAACTGGCTGTTTGGAACCTGGGACCTATGCAGGGACACTTTGCTCAGCCTGGGCGAAGGGAGGAGGGGACTGGACCTGACTCCATTGAATCTACCAGGCTGAGCTGAATCCCCAGGGGAGTCCTTGCCCTGGAGGAGATGGGAGGGCTAGGGGGAGGGGGGCTGGAAGAGAGAGGACAGGGGAATCCGTGGCTGATATGTAAAATTAAGTTAAATTATAAAATAAATTAAAAAAAAGATTTTTCAAATATGGAAAAAAAAAAAAGCTCTTGGCTTCATTAATTGTCTTTTTTTTCCCCTGCTGGAAAATTAATAAACTTCCCCCTTCTTCTAATATTTCCCCCCTATTCATTATGGTAACTCAGTTTTCCATCACTAGGTTCTAGTATTGACACATTTCTATTTTTTTTTTTTTTTTGATTTTTCGAGACAGAGTTTCTCTGTGTAGTTTTGCGCCTTTCCTGGAACTCGCTTGGTAGCCCAGGCTGGCCTTGAACTCACAGAGATCTGCCTGCCTCTGCCTCCCGAGTGCTGGGATTAAAGGCGTGCGCCACCAACGCCCGGCGACACATTTCTATTTTATACAAATGTGTGTAGTACTCATGTTTCCAACCTCAATTAGCCTTAACTGTATTCTTGATAAATTTTTACTTGAATTTAGCTCAATATACTTTGAGCTACTCTTGAAATCCTACACCATGGGATTGTAAAGATACATCATCATTTTCCTTCTTATTTCTTGGTTGACTCCAGTGTTACCAGGGGATGTACTGAATGATTTTAATTAGTTTCTATTACTGGGGATATATTTGTGGTCACAGGTATATTTTCTGTGCATTCCTGGAGAGAACTTTTATGGGTCTATTGTTGATTGGGGCACTGTCCAAATGCTGGTTAAATCCTATTGGTTGGTGGTGTTGAATATTTCTAATTATCCTGTCAGTCACTGACAATAATGTGGTTAAGTCTCCAGCTTCTTTTTGTCAGTAATTTACTGGTCTCAGAGGTCTATTGTATCTGATAGTGATGTAGCCAATTAAGTGCATGGTGTGTGTGTGTGTGTGTGTGTGTGTGTGTGTGTGTGTGTGTGTGTTTCCACATTCTTTTATTTAGCATCACTATGTTTTTGTATTTGAAGCAATTTTGCACTTTTGAACCAAGTTGCACCAGCCATATTTAAAATGCACTTTACTAATTTGCATTTTCATTAGTCAATCCATTGATACAGCTAGTGATATGTTAGTGCTCAGTTTTACCTGTTTTTCTGTCTCCCTCTCCTGTGGGCTACTTGAATTTTTTGAGTATTGAATCCAGGGGTTTATTCATGCCAAATAAATCTTCTGCAAAGTGAAATATGTACACAGTGTTTGAACATTTTTTTTAAAAAATTACATTTTCATTTTCCTGTACTATATTTGAATGGATCTCTTTCTGGAGAAGTTTTCAGTATCCTCTATAATACATTGTATATACATCACATGCCGTTGTCTAACTTTAATTTGTGTCTCTTCATGTTTCTAGATTTTCAGTTTCTTTACATTCATGCCTAGACTAAGAGAGAGAGAGAGAGAGACAGAGAGACAGAGAGACAGAGAGATAGACAGAGAAAAAGAGACACACAGAGAAGCAGAAAGAAAGAAGAGGAAAACTTACTTGTTCCTTCCATCTGATATTTTTTCTCACTTTTGATTAATTAATTAATTTTTTTGTTTGTTTTCATGTCTTGTTTTTTGAGACATAGTTCTTCTGTGTACCCCTGGCTGTCCTGGAACTCACTATTTTAATCAGGCTGGTCTCAAACTCTAAGAGATAGTCCTGCTTCTGCCTCCCAAGTGCTGGGATTAAAGGCGTGCATCACCACCATCCCACTCTCTTCTCATTTTTTTTTTTTTTTGGTTTTTTTTCTTCGAGACAGGGTTTCTCTGTGTAGCTTTGCACCTTTCCTGGAACTCACTTGGTAGCCCAGGCTGGCCTCGAACTCACAGAGATCCGCCTGGCTCGGCCTCCCGAGTGCTAGGATTAAAGGCATGTGCCACCACCGCCCGGCATCATTTTTTAAGGCTTCATTCTGTTGGTTGCACTCACAATGCCCGATGCTTTCAGTAACACTGAATGGATGAATAGGGAGAAGGTGGCTGTACTCCTCAGCAGCCGAGATCCAGTGGACTCACCTTAATTTGAGAATACTATCATAAGGTGAAATGCAGGGTTCTGCAAAGGATGGATATATCAAAGCACTACTCCCATGCAATATCCGTTTCCTGCTGCTGTGGCAGCACATCTTCACAGACTAAGTAGCTTGAAACAACGTAATTTATTATCTCATAGTTCTGAAAGTCAGAAATCGGTGTCACTGGCCCAAAATAAAAATGCTAGCAAGGTTAACTTCTCTGCAAAGCCTCTTAGAAACATTTATTTATTTATTTATTTATTTATTTATTTATTTATTTATTTATTTATTTATAGTTTCTGGAGTCTGCCACATATTGGTGTTGGGGGATTCTGTCTCTATTTTTAATACCTGCTCTATTTTTGCATCACTCTGCCTTCTGCTGTAAGTTGTTATACTGATCATGGGAACCAAGGACTGTGGCATACACTTTCTGGAAAGGTAACAAAACCAGCCTGCTAATGTGTTCACACATCATTTTTTAATACCACTGAATTCAAGTCATGGTGCAGGTTATGCACTGTGATGAGCTGCAAGAATCTAGAAAGTATGGATCTTCTCCTTCAGAGGAAGAGCTTGATAGAACCAGGGAGCAAAGCCAATGGACTGGCTACTTTTGATTAGGGGAGAAGGTGGATGGAGGTGCATAGGCTTCTGTAAATTAACCTCATTATAGAAAGAAATGAGAGGAAGATGTTATCTAAGAGAGCAGTTATGGCCAGGTGTGGAGGCACATGCCTTTATTCCCAGCACTTGGGAGACAGAATCAGGAAGATTTTTTGGAGTTTGAGGCCATGCTGGTTTACAGAGCTAGTTCCAGGACAGCCAAGTCTGTTACATGGTGAAACGCTGCCTACACACAAACAAACAAAAACAAAAAACCCAAACGAGAGAGAGAGAGAGAGAGAGAGAGAGAGAGAGAGAGAGAGAGAGAGAGAGAGAGAGAAAGAGCAAGCACAGTTATGAAGAGGGACTCTGGATAAGCTATGATTTAGTTAATTCAAGATGAAAAGAGAAAACTTTGCAAAGGAAGAATGGTTTAAGCAAAACCAAATTCTTTCAAAGAGTTAACTTCTAAAAGGACATTGGGACATTTAATGATTTGGAGAAGAGAATGTGAAGTACAAGACTATACAATGTTTAGGTCCGAATTCCATTTTGATAATTTTAATTACTTTACTCTGTGCATACAGCATATAAATTCCCTGAAGCTTTTGAATTTTCAAAAGGAAGATGGGCAACTTCTCCTGCCCCCAGAGCCCCTGCTTCTGCTTGTGTGCTACTCCAGGTTATATAATAAAACTGAAACATTCAGAGTGATGATCCACAAATATGATAGATCCTCTTAGGCATGTGTCTTACAGTTCTGAGTTAACATAATCAGTATGTGTCCCGTTCCATCCATTCGCCTGCATTTCATGATCTCATTTTTCTTTGTGACCAAAGAGATAAACTCCTTAATTAAAAATAAAGCAAGTATACTTTTAAGAATATCAGTCATAAAGGATATTCTTCACTGTTCCTGATTTGTTCAAGACAGATAATATTTATACACTATCCCAGCATAACCATCAACAGCGCCCTTCATATCCTATTGAAAGTGTCCCGATTTGACCCAGAATTATAAATATATTGGACCACCATACTATTTTCTGAAAAAATATAAATATGAGCATGTTCAAGCTTTCTTCATTTTTAAAATTTTTGCTGAAACTAAAAATTACCCCCCAAATTAGACATGGCCTTCTAGAGATGGTTTATATATAAAATGTTGACATGACAAGATTTTAGCTTATTTAGAACAAAATATTTAGGACAAAATGTTGATTATAGAAATGATGCATAATGATGGCTGTGTGTTAGTTTTCCTCAGTTGTTTAGGCTACAGCTTTAAATTTAGTCATGAAGAATATAACTCTAACACCATCATTTCCTAGAGATTGGACAACTTAGTCTACTTTCCAAAGCTACAATTTCTTTATCTGTAAAATACCCATAACAATACTCGCTTACAGTATTGTGTTAATAAGTAAATAGCAAGTATAGTAAGGCAGTTATAAATGTGCATGTCATATAATAAGCAATACATAGGTTTCACTATCGTTACTGTATGATCTGCCTCCATAGAATGGAAGGATCTTGATTTTAGTCAGTATTTAATACTCACTTGGCTTTAGACCTCCTGAAGAATGTAACAAATTACCAGGACAAGACAAAGAACACATCTACTATCAACATTTTTTTTTTTACTCTACTTTTAAAAATGAACTCTTCATCTGTCATTTCCAAAGTTACACCCTTAGGGAATCCAACTACTGTACCTAGATGATAAACAGATAAGGAAGGAAAGATGGAAGGAAGTAAAGGTGGGAGAGACGAATGGGAAAGTGGAGTGGGGAGGAAGTGGGGAGAGGCTTAGCCAGGTGAAGGGCAGAAAGAAGGAAAAAGAGACAGGAGAGTTAATCTTACAGATTTTTCTTGGTGACGAGATTGTTTGCAACCTGATTTCTTTGTGTTTTCTGTGGCCTGATAAACAATCAGAAAATTGTGATATATCAAATCCACTTAAGTGAAATATTTCAGGTTAGTGTTGGAGATGAGAAGCCTGTTAGACTGCCACGGTGTGTTTGACATTATCTAGTGACAGTTTTTGCTCTTACAACTGACAAAATGGCTTTGCTATCTAGTGCAGTGATTCTCAACTTGTGGGGTTACATATCAAATATTCTGCATGTGAGATATTTACATTATGATTCATAACAGTAGCTAAATTAAAACTGTGAAGTAGCAATGAAATAATTTTATGGTTGGGGGTCAGCACAACATGAGGAACTATTTTTTTCCTTTTTTAAAAATTCATTTTACATACCAACCACAGTTCCCCCTCTCATCCCTCCTCCCACTCCCCACTTCCCCCCCCATTCCCTCCTCCAACAAGGTAAGTTCTCCCATAGGGAGATAGCTAAGCCTGGTACATTCAGTTGAGGCAGGACCAAGCCCTCCCCACTTTATCAGGGTGAGCAAGGTGTCTGATCATAAGCAATGGGATCCAGAAAGCTGACTCATGTACCAGGGATAGAACTTGATCACTCTACCAGGGGCTCCTCAAACAGACCCAGCTACACAACTGTCTCCAGTATGCAGAAGGTCTAGTCTGGTTCCATGCAGGTTCCACAGCTGTTGGTCTAAAGTTTGTGAGTTCCTTTGAGCTTGGTTCAGTTGTCTCTGTAGATTTCCTCATCATGATCTTGACCTCACTTACTTATGTAACCCCTCTTCCCTCTCTTTGACTGGACTCCAGGAGCTTGGCCTGGTGCATGGTTGTAGATCTTTGCATCTGCTCCATCAGTTACTGGATGAAGGGCTATCATATAGAAACTATATTGAAGGGTCTCAGCATTAGGAAGGTTGACAAACACTGATCTTGAGAGTCTAAACCAAGGATATTATATAGCAACCTACCACATACAGGAAAGAAACTGACAAGAACAGCTTGTGGTAAATATCCACAATACTATGCTGAGCAACCCTAGAAAGGGTATGTAGAGGATACAGATTCTTAACCTTGACCGCACCTACTGATAACCCTTGATTTCAGGCTTGAGTCAGGGTCCTTTTTACCATAGAACATTTCTGTTCTTAGAGTTTAGTTTCTAAAGGTCTAAAGCAAGGTTGTATATTCTAGGCAAAGCAGAGTAGGAGAAAATCAATGGTCTTGTAGCACAACCTTGAATGACATGGGACAGGATTTGCTGGATTAGATGACTCAGCCTCCAGCATTTCAAAGGACCATTTGTCACATATCTTCTGCATTGCCCAACGGTTTTTGTGTTAGATCAAGCCTCATTTGTCCATAGTGCCAACCTTCCCACATTATTGGATTTTTCCCCTGTTCTCTCTTTCTATCTTTGTGCCAACAGTCTCACTTTGAAATAAACTACCTGCGCCTAAGCTAATGATGGAATATGAAAGCTGAGCCATTCCAAATCCAAAGTTGGATACATTAGAAATTTTAAGTTAATCCAGTTAGTCAATGAACAGAATTCAATGGGTCACTTTCACTGATCATGTTCACCTGAGTATGACAAGACAAATGAAGGTCCAGGTGCACTGAGTACTGAGACAGAACTAGAACTTACCTGATTTAGAAGTAGTGTCTGCCATCCTTATGTATTCCCTGTCCTACTTTCCTCTGTCCTGGGTAGAGTGTGAGGGATGGGATCAAGAAAAAGAGCTAGTTATTATAATAATCAGGCAAGAAGAGAAGAGAAAATCGGTATTCATTTACAGTATTACCTCCTGTTCCCATGTCATTGGTGCCTTTAAATCACCACACAGATTTATAGACTCTGCCATTCAGTGGAAAGCATTAATGAAAGCCTATTGAAGATATTATATTATGAAAAATAATTCAGAGAAGTGAGGTAGTCGTATAAGTCCTCCAGATCGAGACAGATTCTACACTTGAAGTCTCATCCTATAAAATTATGCATAATTTTTCTGGGGGTTGACAAGAGTTGCCTTGGCAGATGGAGTTAGCTAGGGACCTGGCAGTATCGTGATCCTGACATCTGAAAGCTTTCAGAGTTCAGCACAATCAGTCATATGAGTGCCTACATGCAATATTATTCTGCCTGGATTTCTTCATGCATTATATATAGGTTAAAAGAGGTTGCTGTAAATAGTAGGTTCATAGAAAGGACACACTGAACATTTGAACCCTTTGTGAAGGTTAAGGAAAAGTGAGAGAAAGAAAGACCAATTTTCACTTCTTCCTCGGACTCGCTGTCACTCTTCTTCCCCAATGGAGGAGATAGAGAAAGCAACATTAGTTCAACATTAAAATTCAATAAGCCTTTTTTCTTGACTCTAGGCTGACAGATGCCCTGCATGACAGAGAAGTTGTGAAATTGAATGAGTGGATTTCTAAACAAATTGGGTCAGATATTGCTTTTGCTTGATTTACTTAAGATTGATTGGTGACTAAGTGGTTTAAAATTAGTCCTTTCCTTGAGGAGCAAACTTAGTGCACAGCTTTTCGGGTTTTAGATCTTTAGAATATTGAACAACAACAAAAAACAATGGTAACAGCAGCAGATATTTCTGAAGGGTCTTAAAAAGAATGAGATGTGGTTTCCTTCACCAAATATTCTCAAATTAGGAGGCAAGTATAATCGCGGATAGCAACTAGATAGTCATAATTACAGAGAGAAATAAATGATCTTTCTTTTGAGCCCAGAGAAAAAATGTCCACTTCCCCTTCTTTTGCAAATAAAAGACAGTGACTTATAGATTAAACAGCATTTGCAGAACTGGATGAACACTCTCTGGTGGTCTTGATAATATCTGATAAGTAGCTGTGTGAATTATGGGGAAACTAGGATCTTGGGAGAGTTGTAAATGGCACCCTGGGTTGTGTAAGTCAGAACAGGCAAGAAAAATAGAAAGCAGAGAAATTTTAAGGTCCTTGATTCGCACCCCAGTAGAGGACAACTCATCATGGAAGAAATGTCAGTTGAATAAGTCATGGTTACCAGACTCCTGTAGAAATGTGAAAATCTGCACATGACTAAATCATAACAAGCATAGCAAGTACAATTATAAATATTATGAAATATTTGTTGATCTCCACTCCTAACACACTGGTGATAAAAGCATGCATTTGAGAGGAGGCAGGGATCACATGTGCACATACCTTCCAGGAACTTGAAGAAAATGTAAGGTGTGTGAAGAAAAGCAACAGTGAGAGTCTTGTTGGGCAGATTGTGGGAGACTGGAAATGGCAGTAGGCAGATCTACAACTTTGACCAATGGAGACTGAAGACCTAGCTGAAGGTTGATAAAGAAAGCTATGCCCTAGCAAATTGATTCTTTAAAGGGTTCAAGATGGATTCAACTGGGGAGACAAGAGGTCAAGAACCCAAGCTATCAAGAGGGATCCAGTAATCTAAGTGTATTATGGATGAGGCCTTATCTCACCAGTAGGGGGTGACCTATAGGAGAGTACATCATTTCATTCAAGGTGGATTCAGAGTCCATCACCATGTGTTCAAAGGAAAAAGATGACTTCTTATCCAGAGATGTTGGCTGTCTCCAATTATACCAAAGACCACACATATAATGGCATTTATGGAAAATAACAAGATGAAAAAGACATAAGGCTAAATTTAGATAGGTGACAGAAGTTTGGGCTAGCTGACACCACATAATGATTAAGTGCTATACATCTCAAAAATCTAGAAGGAGATATTTTAAATATTTTTCCTATAAAAAAATTAAAAAATGAGAAATACAGTTATCTGCTTTAAACATTACATCATTACATAATGTATACATGTATTCAAGGTTCAAATAATACCTCATTAGTAGGTATAATTTTTAAAATTTTTGTATAAGTAAGTTAGTTTAAATTAAAAATATAAGTTAAGTGAAAACATTGATATCTAATTTTGCTAAGCTGTTGGTCAGGGAGACCACGAATCTTCTCAAACAATACAGACCATTGCAATTGTTTTTTGCACCTCTCTGAATTTGAGGGCAATGTTATTGCTGAAGACCTCAGCCACTTTAGTCATAGGACTGGGAGAAATAAACCTGTTACTGACCTGGAAGTCTCCTTCCTAAAGGCCAGAGCTCTTACTTAGTATGTTGTATGAAAGCCTTCATCAGAGAAGCTTTTAAAAGCCCTACCTAACATGGCAAACTACAATATTGACTTAGGAAGAAAGATAGGTTCAATGGTACAATAGTGGCGTTAAGAGATAACCAACAGCTTTCTCTTAAATGGGTACAAATCATAACTGGTACGGTGATCCTAATCAAGAACCTGCGCTTAGGAAGGTTACATATCCTAAAGGAGAACTTACTACTCCCATTTTGCTAAATTAATTGTGTATCCAACTGCCTTCCAAATACTTTCCCTCATACTCATAGACAAGTACACTGCTTATCAAAGCAGCTTTTTGGAGCTATTACAGAGAACCAGAACTGGTCAAAATGCTGATAAGTGACTATGAAGTACTCAGCCCTAAATGGGACATCTATAACATGATCCCCACCTCCAAGGCCAGTGCGAGGCATTTACCCACCAGCCCCACAGTTCCCCAGAGTTTTCTTGAGTGCGAGCAGCAGGAAATATTAGATAGAAGGATTTAGGTTGTGGAGATAAACAGAAAATAAAGGATAGGCCCGAGAAGGCCTGGAACCTATTCCAACAAGCCCTGACTGTCCTTGCCCTAAGGTATTTATAGAAACACCATGGGGCGGAGCAAAAGGCCTTCCCCCCCAGCACAGCCAAGTGTAGACCATCTCAGACACCTGCACTCAGGCCCGTGGTCCAATCATCCTCTCTATGCAGAACTGCTGGGTAAAGCCACGAGGAATCTGAAAACGGGCTCCCACAGGCCAGGAAACATAGAGGGTGGGAGTGGGGGCAGAAAGAGGGTAACAGCCGGAGAATCATGAGCACTACTGTAAACTAGTATCTACTGTACAAGACATGGATGCCTCATTCATATACTCACAAATGGTTGCCTTCAAAAAGGCTTGCACAAGACCACAGCAATCAACATATCAAGATGGATGGGGGAAAGGTTCATAAGTCTCCATCCTTAGATGAAGAACTACAAAAAAAATCAGTGGATGCTGAGGGATAAAGAGCCAGTTTTCTTCAGGTAAAATCACCTGAATTAGTCGACCAAGTTTAGGTGTATATGGGCAATAACAGTTGGACTCATTAGAGTGTATGGTGTGTGTGTGTGTGTGTGTGTGTGTGTGTGTGTGTGTGTGAGAGAGAGAGAGAGAGAGAGAGAGAGAGAGAGAGAGAGAGAGAGAGAGAGAGAATGGAAAGAATGAGAATTTTAGATGAAAAGGACATGAATTTTGAAGGGAAAATAGTGAGGGGATAAAGGATTTGTAGAGGGGAGATGGAGAAAAAAAATGATGTAAATACAGTATACTCATGTGAAATTCTAGAAAATGAGGGTTCATGGATAAATATGAATATCCTGCACTAAGGAATTTCTATAACTGGGCCACATGTATATATTGCCTAAGGACTCCTTAGGACTAGGCATTCCTGGTCCACTATTCCAAAGTCACTTAGCATAGGTTCAGGAATCTGTATTTGTCATGGTCCAAGGTATGGTTAAATATGCCACATAGGCACAGTTGATAAATAACGCTCACTCTGTAATTTTAGGTTCTTGCATGGACACCAATCCTGCATTACATGTGACCTTGGACTTAATGAATTAACCAGAGTGTAAAGGTGAGTCATTCGCAGTCCTTTTCACAATTCTTAAAATAGTTTATGGTTTTGGTGCGCTGGGGAGATGATCCAGTCAAAGTATTTTTCATGTAAATACAAGGATCTGAGTTTAAATTCTTAGCCCCACATGGAAATTCTGGAGTGTGCGTAACCTTTTTATCCTAGTCTTGGGGAGGCAGATCCAAGGATTCCTGGGGATTGCTAGTTAGCAATTGAATTGAATTTGTTTGTGTTCACTGTGAAACCTTGTCCTAAGTAATGGTCCTAAGAATGACATCAAAATTTGATGTCTAGAATCTACATGAGCATGTACACACTATATTCACATTCATGTGCATACATACCACACACACACACACACACACACACACACACACACACACACACACACACACACATTATTGTTTTTGTTTGTTTACAGACATTGACACACACTATTTTCTAGCTGGTAACCCTTGATTGCTCTTCATTACTGCACGTTTGTTCTTAATGACTTATTTAAATAGTTGGAATTAGAAATTGTTTCTCACTGTCCACCTGAAACCATTTCCCTTTGCATCTAGTGTACTTAGTAAGCAATGTTCTAAGGAAGGGAAAAGAGGTGTTCCTGAATATGACCGTCTTGTGTGTGAATTGCAGAGTCAATCTTGTATGAAGATGCGGCATTTAATATAGAGCTGTAGAAAATGAAAGTATTAAATCTGATAAATATCTTTCAATAATTTATGATCAACCGTTTTTCTTTTTTTTCTTAAGAAATTTTTTATTCATTTTACATACCAACCAGAGATCCTCCTCTTTTCCCTCCTCTTCCCCGCCTTCCCCCTCAACCCACCCCCCATTCCCTCCTCTGAAAAGTCTAAGCCTCCCATTTTTCTATCTCTGTGATTTTTAAGCTACTTCATCTTGCCTTTTAGATCCTAGTGATGTTTATATATTTTTGTATCATTCCAACATAGCCATGAAAAACTGCTTATTAGATATTCTCATTGGAAATGTTCAATATTTCAAAATGTTTGGCTACACAATAGCATTTTAAATGCATGTAATACTTCATCAAGTGGATATATTATAATGTATGGGTGACTTTCCCATTAATTGACTTTTGGGACATGCAGAATTTAGTTGTGATAAACCATGCTGCTGTGAACACATCATCTTCTCTTTTAAATAAATGTCTTTGACTGAACAATGATTCATATGGTTTGTTGTTAGTGAAAAGTTCAGATAGAAATAAAATACTACATATTTTCAGGGACCTTAAGTTTCATAGGAATCCTATAACTATCTGTGCCATAATAGATAATCATAAAGATATAAAAACATGGTGAGGTAGCTTAGCCATGGTGTGTGAACTGAGTATGTTTGAAAGAGGAAATGGCACTGCTTTGGGTCCTGAGGATGCAGAAAGACAGAACAGGCAGACAAGGAACATCTTATTTTGAAGACATTTTATAAGATGTATTTTGGAGGCTGAAACTTTTTGAAAGACAGAAAATAAATATAGAAGGTATGGGTTGTGTATTATAACACTTCAGAGTGTTAGTGTGGTAGAAAATAAATTTGAAAAAAGAGATAAGAATTCAATTTTTGTAGTATTTATACTAATATTCAAGTAATAATACTATGGTCTCCCAAATTAGGGACATTTTTATACATCTAGATATGCATTACCAAGTAAGTTGCAAAAGGTCATATAACATTCTATAATACCAATAGTCAGGTACAAGAAAATGATATTTGTTGGTTCATCACCCATTCCACTCTACAATTAGCAACTTAGATCTTTTATAACTTCATTGTTTTTGTGTATGTATGTGTGTGTGGTGAGCATATGCATATTCCTGCAGATATACACGCATATGAAAGTTTGACATTGACGTTAAGTGTTTTCCTTGACAGCTCCCTGGCTGTTGGAGCAGGTTCTCTCAATCTTAACCCATATAGCTTGATGCTTGTCTATCATTTTGGCCAGAGCATTTCTGTCTCTGTCTCCCACGGGTCAGGATTGTAGACTATAACCATGTTCAGCTGGCTTTGAAGTGAGCTTAGAGGATCCAAAGACTTGTCCTCATGCTTGCAAGCTCTAGGGAAAGCAACGTATTCTCTCTCTAACCCCAGAACCTTAGGCCATTAACGATTTGGTTACCTTCATCTATTTGACTTTTTATTAGGACGTAAACATTAAAGGTATATACTATATAAAGTAAAATAATAGTTTGTACCTATGTGTCTGAAGTTGAACTTAATAATTAAAAGCCCTCCAGTGGCATAGAAGCCCTCCTATCCTAGCCTCTTCACATGGATAACCACGTCCCTAAAGGTTGAATTATTCTTTAGGGTTTTAGTATGGACACATACATATGAATTGGGTTGTGTTCTCTCTGTTTTAAGCTTTATGTAAAGGGACTCTTATATAACGTGTTCCTATTAGCCAGCTATTTTTATGTAAGCTCTTTCCACTGGGAACCATGTTTTAACATCTTCTCTACAGTTCACTAATTTTTCACTGCTTGGGAATTCTGTCCTGCATGAGTGGAAACTGAAACACAATTTATTATTTTACTTATTTCCCTTATCTGGTGTTGATGAATTTTGAGTCATCAGGCATTACATAGCTGTTTTTGTATATGACTCCCAGCTGCAAAGCTTTGTAGGGTGTATACCTAGGCATAAAAGACCAGGCATATATGTTCATATTTTCAGTTTGATTTGGAGGTGCCAAGTTCTTTCTCAGGATAACTAAAATGTTAAAATCCCACCAGTAAACAGGAATGATTCATGCTCCCTCACCACAGCCTCAGAAACTACTTTGAATTTGGGCTATGTGAGTGCACATGGGATGGCTGTTCTTTGTGATTTCATTTTAGAGGTCCTTTTGTTTGTCCTTGTTGTTGTTTGGGTTTTATTTATCTGTTTTTGAGAGAGGGTCTCAATCACAGTGACTTTAGGATGTCCTAGTATAGAATGAAAGACTCCTGGTCAAGAATATAGAATCTATGGGCTGGTCTTGGGAAAGACCTAACATTCCAGTTGGGATGGTTTAATCTCTTGAAGGGACCACCTCTAGAAAGGTGGGCTTACCTTAAGCAATGCTAAATAGATGGGTGGAATAATGATTTCTTTAATAAGATGATGTATTTTTCCTTCCTAGGATCCTTGCCCTTAGAGTAGAAATTACAGACCCACAGTCCTTATAGGTTCCTAAATCTGCCTGTATTTCTGAATTATTCAGAAAAGTATAACTTTTCTTTTATACTTTCTCTCCTTTCTAAACACACTTTTCATAACACTTTGGACTTGCCCCTCCCAATATTTTGGGCTTCCTAAGTCCTTCTCTAAAGCCCCCTGCCTCATGTCATATGACTGTTTGTTAAAAGGATACACACAGCTCAGAGGTTACCTGATTTGGGAGCTTTGGTTCATTTTGTTGTCAAAGTAATTCTGATTGATAGTATTAATTCTTTCCTGCATTCTTCTCCTCTGGGCAGCTGCTGAAGTTTACAGATTCCTGCCTTGTGGTTTTTCTATTAAATTCTAAGAAAATTGTTCTTGTGCTTCTATTTGTGTCCATATTTAAATTATCTTTTTAATGAGACTAAGATCCCCAAAGGAGACTCCAATTCCCCTGTATTACTGGAGCTCACGAAGTATCCCCAGCTGGTCTCAAACTTGTAGTGGTCTTCTTGCCTGGTCTCCTGTGTACCTTCAGGTAGGAGTCACAGATCTTACACAAAGTCCTTGCATTCTGCCCGTAATAAGCAGTATTTGTTTTCTGCTGTTCATTTGCCTTTTTCTTCTATTGGTTTGCTTTTTTATTTTAGTTACAGATTCATAGGAATTCTGTCTTGATGTATTTATATATCATGTGTGTGTGTTGAAGGTTCAATTACCTTTCAGTTTGTTGCTTATCTTTAATCCTCTGTAGTGTTTTGTTGAGAAATTTTCCAATGGTTCATGGATCATCTTGTATAAGAGAGGAGAGCCTCAATGAGAACTGAAGCAATGCTTCCCAAACTGATTTATAAGAAGGATGAAGATGCTTTCACTCTGTTTGAACTCTGAGCCACCACGTACCTCACTCTCCTTAGTAGATACTGATTCACAGAAATTCTGTTTATTAGAGAAATTTAGGTTAGGTTTATTTTCACTGCACCACACATCATTATTCTTAACAGCAATACCAGGGGGCTGTTTGAGGTGACTTTTCTTTTTAAAGTCTCTCAAGATTGTTCATGATTTTCCCAAGCATATTTCTTGCTTGTCCTAAATATAGGCAACCACAGAATGCAGAGCTTTGTAAGCAAGAACAATTTTTTTTTTCTCTAAAGATGTTGGAAGGGATAAATAGAAACAAATGTAGTGTGTATTTAAATACTGAAGAACATTTTAGTTTTCTCAGGGTGAATTTATAGTCTTCAGATATTAGATGGCTGGTTTGTGGTGACCTAGTTAAAGACAAACGTTGGGTCATCAGGAAGCCATTGCCTACCTAAAGATTGCATTGTTGGGCCAGTCTCTCCCCTTAGACCATGGACCTCAGTATTGCTGATCTTGCTGAAGATTTTTTTCTTCTGTTTTTCCTTCCTTCCTCCTATTCCAGGATTCTCTGATCTATGTTTTTCTTATTTCTGTAAACAACATCCTTTAGTGTCTTTTTGAAGATGTTTATAATCATAGCTACTTGGGAGGTTGAATCAGGAGAACTGAAAGTTTAAGGCCAGCCTGGAAGGAAAAGAGGAAGTATGAAAGTAGGTACAGGGGAATGAATGAAAGTAGGGAGGAAGAAGGAGGAATGAAGGTAATGAATGAAGAAAGAAGAGAGGGAAGAAAAGGGAAGAGAGGGAAGGATCATATTCCCATCTCTCTGCTTCTCTTTAGAGCTATACTTAAAAAAAAAAAAAAAAGAGCTGGGTAGTGGTGGCGTGCGCTTTTAATCCCAGCCCTCGGGAGGCAGAGGCAGGCGGATCTCTATGAGTTCGAGGCCAGCCTGGGCTATAGAGTGAGTTCCAGGACAGGCTCCAAAGCTACACAGAGAAACCCTGTCTCGAAAAACCAATAAATAAATAAATAAATAAATAAATATTCTTACATACAGTGCTTCCAATTCCATACATGCAAATCCTGCCTCAGGGGTACATGTAGCTATGTTTCTGAACTGACAGTATTCTCAACAATGGGCATGTTTCTGTCCCTGACATGCCGGCTTCTACAAGCTTCCCTTTCATGAAAACTCCCCCATTTCCTCTCCTATTTCATAATGTTGACTCCTTATCACTTACAGTTGACTATTTTCATCCCTCTCTTAACTTAGTTCTTCTCCTGTGTTATCTGTCCATATCCAAGAGTGCTTCAACAAGCAATACAAGGCCTTTAGCTTATATCTGCTTTTATATCAATATAGGGACAATGCATCCCCGTGACTTTGTCCCACATTGGCACAGTGGTGATGATGAATATCTTTCTCTAGCTGAGATATCTCCATTAGACTAAACACATGTCCTTCAAGATTATCCACAACATCTCTCCATGAATGCTCCAAAAATCACATCAAATTTACAACACACAAAGCTTCTCTTGTCATTGTTAGACACTCTTGCCTTTTCTATTTTATCCCTTTTAGAAGTGCCATTATCCTTTACCTTGTCAAATAAGAAGTCTAAAATGCATCTTCTGTCATTAACTATCTCTTTTCCTGAAAATTCAATTTATCACCAACTCATCAGTGTGCCAACAAAATGTGTCTTAACTCACCATTACCTTTTAAGAAACAGTCACACAAGACCAGAAATCTTTCTATAAATTATTAATACACCTTTCTCATTTTTTCTACTGTGGCCTAGCTTTTTACCAACAAAAGATATGCTTTCCTACCTAAGTAATCATATTACTCCCCATAGTTCATTCTTCCAATGATTTGCAGTCATTTTGAAGAAATTCAAATCTCCCTTGCTTGGCTTCCTTACTCTTGTATGACTTTGCCATTTTCTAGTGTTACAATGGCCTCTCCATCTCCTGTGAAGCCTTTATCACTATAAAGAATTTTCATGGATAGTTTTCTTTCTGTACACAAGTACCACTACCTCATATTTTCAGATCCTTACATGGCTGATATCTTCCATTTCATTTGATCTCATAACCACCTGATCTCAAGTGACCTAACCTGTGACTTTCAAATCACTCTACATCCCCATGTCTGTTACATCATTTTTCACTTGTTTGGGATCATTTCTGTGCTTGTCTCTTAGCTTTCATTTTCTAGAAAATTGTGAATGCACAATAAGCATTTGTGGGAAAAAAGAATGGTCATGGTGTAAAATAACTGAATGAAAATGAGGTTGACCTTCAGGTAATTCATATTTGTGTATTAGCATGAACTGATTCCCATAGTTGCAACTTATTTTTCCTGAAAAATGTTTATTTTGCCCACATTTAATAATCTGGCAGGGTGCTCTAAAGATAGTTCTTATTTATCTTATAGGAAAGTGGGCTATTCTGTTCCTAGGGTAAAAGTTTGATGAACTAATATGCTGATAGAATAATTGAGATGTCATACAAGATACCATAGCTCAGTAGTATTCCTACAATAAAGTCAACAGTGGAAGTGGAAGAAAGAATTAGTCATTTGATCATGATCTTCACAACAGTAGCGAACCTGGTGAACCTTGTATTGCTCTCTGTCTTAGCTCCCTTTTGCCATTGCTTTGGTACAATGCCTTTACAGGAGAAACTTAAGGGAAAAAAAAGGTTTCATTTGGCTCACAATTCCAGTTTATTACCATTTTGATAACTAAAAGTATCAGAAACATGAAGCAGCTAGTCTTATTACATCCATAGTCAAGAGCAGAGAGCACTGAATTGATGTGTACATGCTCCTGCTTAGCTTGCTTTCTCCACTCCTGTATAACCCAGAGTTCTCTGACTAGGGGATGGCACCACCCATAGTTGCTGCTCTTCCCACTTTAATAAATTCAATCAAGATTGACCAGCCCACCAACAAAACTAGTCTAAACAGTCCTTCACTGTGACTTTCTTCCCAGGTGAGTCTGGATTGTGTCAGTTTGACAATTAAAATTAACCATCACATATTTGCTAATATGACTATCCTAGGTCATAGTTATTCTTCAGGCAAGAGAGCAATATATCCACAGAAAAAATTTATATCTTCTTAAATAGTCCCTCTCCATCATTTTTTCCTTTAGACTCTTTTGCTACTGTTCTCCAGACTCCCACTCTGTTGGCTGCTATCTTCCTGACATCTGGCTTTTATTTCAGCCATTTAAATTTGTGTACAGTATTTTAAATCTTTTTAACTTATTCTAGTGCCTTAAAAAAGAAAGTGAGGTTCAAAGTGATAAAACATGATGGTTTGATAAGAGAAAATTTGAGTGTTTATGAACTCTTGGAATTATTTTAGGTCTACATCTAAAGCAAATCTCAATGTGTATAGTTTTAAGCAAGTGTAAAGGATGTTGAAATACATGAAAAATGTGGCATGAATGGCCAAATTCGATTTAACATTTTATCAAGCACATTGCTTCTCACCTGAATAATCCTTGAAATGCTCCTAGCAGCCAGGGAACTAGTCACATCTTTGTAAGTAAACATCACCTTGCTAAACCACAATGCAGAAATTATAGGGACATATTACAAAGAATGACTTATGTGCAGTGTGCATTGACAGGAAGATGGTATTAATGTGATCTATGTAACCAATTCATGATTGGAGCAAATCAGGTATACAAAATTCTAAGTCTATGACTTATGATAGCATGCCTTTTCTGTTCCTGTAACCCCATCTCTTGATTTTGAGTAGCTTAAGACATATGCTGTATTCTTCTTTACATCGTGAGTATAAGTACTTGGCAGAGGGGACTTGGGGGGTATGTAATAGCCATTTTTGAAAATAGTAAATTACTTATATAATCTTTTTTGCTAAATAATTAAAAAGCTGCTTTTGTCTCTTTGGACTTGAGTAAGGGTGTTGGTTATTAGGACTCTTTAGAATGAAGCTATTTAAAATCTTACAACATTCTGAGCAATACATTTGATAGACACCTCTATTCCCCTAAATGCCTTTTTTTATATTGAAGAAACGTTTGCCTCTTACGTATCTTTTAGAAATTTATGATGAAAATACAATAGATTGTGTATACAAGCACAGTTCTGTCTTTAATAAAGGCCTGTAGCTTTCAGACTAATAATGGCATATCACAATATTTTTTTAGGAGAAAGCGTTACGGTAGGGTTTAAACTCCCAACTAATCAATACAAATCAGAAGAGCTTTCACTTCTAGAAAACTCACAGACCATATCATAGATGAAGAGAAAGCTGAACAAACAGTACTCCAGGGTCCCTACAATCTCGTGAGTGTGTAAGCATTAGATAGGAAGAAGCAAAGACCAAAAAAACCACAGATAAAGCTATTTCTAAGACTGACCCCAGGACTTAAAAAGAATAGTATGGCCATTTCTCAGGATGCAGGGGATGCAAATCCATTGAAAATTTCAGCAGCAATTTAAAGACAGCATCTAGCCCCTTTATGGCATTTTTTTCATTTCTGTGTAATGAGAAAATATTGTCTCTGTCCACACTTAATCACTGAAATGAAGGCAGATTAGGTTTTTGAACTGAAGAAGGGAGTTGGGAGAAAATTTGTTATTTAGATCCGGGAGATATAATCAAATTTAAATTATTGAGTAATAGATAACACTGAAATTTACTGAGAGGCACTGCTAGTTACAGCCAGGTGTTTCCACTTTAAAGTTCTTCTAGATTTTATCACATACGCAAATCCTGGCTGGGGTTTATTATTATTACTATCATAAAAGAGATATTGGCATGAACAAAGTTCTGTAACTATGACGTTTGACCTCTCAGGTATGTTTGATCATCAGAAACTTACCTGCTTCACAATCAGCACTAACAATTAATATGTCCAAATTTTCTTCCCGTTGTGGCAATCATAATTACTCACATGGTCTGATGATGACATAGATTTTAGAAGGCCCATTTTATTCAAAATGAACATTATAAAGATCTGCCACTATAAATTAGGTTGTGACTAAGTGATTTATTTATATTATTTAAAAAAGATAATTTAACCAAGGCAAATATTTATAACAATATATTTAAGTAGCAACCTATCAGGAGATTGCCATACTTCCACAAAAAATTGTTGTGTGATTGATTTTACACTGTATCTTCTGCGCATAGGATACTGCATGCAAGTTCCTCTTAGTACAGGATAAGTATGTGTTGTTGTCCTGGCCTCAGAAACTGATTCTTTTCAACTAACCTGAAAACTGACACAAGTGTTGGACAGGTTTTGAAATTTGGAAAGAAAACATATTGAGAAGCGTGGATGGAAAACCCTTTCCAGCCATAAAGACCTGTACAGCCTCTCTCCAATGAATCCTCTTCCCGTTCTGTGGCTTATGCTATTTTGCCTCTCCTACTTTCCCACGGCAATGGATACATCCATTTTTAGTCATCTCTGTGACCTGTACATAGTACTTCCAGCAGAGTGACTGGTCCTTCTCACTGTTCCCCACCCATCCTTTACAGTGACCAGCGTAGTGTAAGTTAGTACACATTTTTTCCAAGCAAGTTGCTCAATGCTTTGAGGGTAGGAACTGAAAGTATCTCTTTTCAGTGTATTTCTCTGGTGCAAAGGGAAGTGCCTCTGCTACAGAAAACTCTCAGTAAATATTTAAATAAGGGAATATATTCAAAGAAATGGATGAAAATAACAAAGTACAGCAGGCTGTTTCTACAAACGCTTGCTGTGGCTTGGAAGGAATTAGAAACACACACACACACACACACACACACACACACACACACACACACGAAATTACTTGGTAGGATTTATGCTGCTCCTTTGCTGACTTCATTCATGATCATTGTGTATTCTCTGCATGATTCTGAAGAACATAGGCTCTTGGCAGGTGTTCTGGTTTTGTGACTAACAATCGTCTGAGATCCCTAAGATGTTAGTACCCATTGTATAAATCTAAATGCAGCATCATAAAATCTAATGAAACCTCCAAATAACAGCTCATGAGAAATAGCTGATTTTTAAATACTGAAAGTAAAATATTGTGCTAAGTGCTTTAATTATTTTTTTCCTCGGAACTGATGATTTTATTATATCTGACACTATTAAGAAAAATGAATTCTTTGGGGGACTAAAATCTGAAACGCCTGCACATTTTACATGCTTTCTCTTTGGGTGAAGATTTATTTTATTTTAATGTGTGACCACTTAGTGAGTGAGAAGGTTGTAAAAGACTTTTGTGTGCACATTAAAATTTTACAAGCTCTATGTTCTTAATATTTTACAGTTTATATTATACATTTCCTGAAAGAGTAGAAGACCTCTTCAAATGGAAATAATTATACTTGAGCTTGCCATCTGTGTGTACCTACTAGGTGGCATGTACTCAAATGCCTTTCTCATGTATATGACTAGCTCATAAGGCTTTGTTGAATAGTATATAGTACTTTTGTGGCGAGTGCTTTTCATCTTAAACAAGACACTCTGGTTTGAATAGATCTTTTACACAGTATCATTAATATTCTTTAAGAGGGTACACTTGTATGCATATGTCTGATTTTTACATTTGCCTGTTTATGACAACACACTAGATTAAACATATAATTGACGATATGGAGTAACATTTGAAATTGGAGCAGCTGTCTGTGGTCATACACCCCTGCACAACCCTTTTCTCTTCTGAAACAGGAACTACATTGCCTGATTGCATCACATTTATTAATGAGCTGATTTCCATTCTACATCTCTTTGGTTCTATAACACCATGTTTATTTCCTATATGTAATCTTGCTTATTTAAGGCATCATGGCAATGGTTTCTGTGAGAGATACCTTTGCCATAGAACACATGCAAGGTTTTAAGTCAGAGTTTTTGTTATAATAATAGCATATCATTCTTTTTCTACTTTTGTTAGTAGGTGCAGGGCAAAATTTTGCATATACCAAATATAATATATTTTCCAGTAACTTCTCTTGTGTTCACAATATATGTTATTTTCCTGTATTGCTTGAACTAATAAAATTCCAAGAGCACCCTCTTCTAAACTTTCACTCAATTCTTTTAAATTTGAAGACAATGCACCTTTCCCATAATTGTTTTCTTTAGTTTTCCAAAATAAGTAAGTATTGTCAGTAACTATGAAAAAGAGTAAGTTTTAGATGAAATTTTTTATTTGTAAAAAAGGTGATTGACTTAAAATACTGTGCAATGAATTGCATGAATATTATTAATATCATATTCTAGTAGAACATTCAATTCTGAGAAAATAAAAGATCTATAGAAACTGTTTCTGGAGTAAAAGCTTGGTTCACACACTGTTTTGACAGTGACAGCTGGATGACCCAATTAATTCTAATTCTTTGAGACTTAATATTCTGATTGTATTATGCATGAAAACATACCTCCAAACACTGTTATATATGTAAAGATGATTAAAGGTTTACATTTTGACTAAAAGTCTGCACACATGTACTGACATGAGTACTATTCCAAACCATTACAAATGGTTGGGTTACATTGCAAAACAGTTGCATGGGGAGATGATCAGTCAACATTTAGTCAAATGTTCCAGTTACTTAAAGTCTTCACAGTGTTTATAATCTATTAAATGGAGCACTTCAGAAATCAGCTAGAAAGAGGCAAAGAGACAGGCAGAATTTTGTACAGGTGCTATCAAAAACACACTGCCAAGTTCTTCCAGTGCCATTTCTGTGTGTATGTGGTGTGTGTGTGTGTGTGTGTGTGTGTGTGTGTGTGTGTGTGTGTGTG
>CABHPP010126570.1:0-10776 GCA_902168425.1 Peromyscus attwateri | reverse complement strand
TGTGTGTGTGTGTGTGTGTGTGTGTGTGTGTGTGTGTGTGTGTGTGTTTGTTTGAGAGGGCACACTTGTATGGACACATCTGATCTTTATAAAAGCCTGGTGAGTGTGCTTACAGGACCATTTGACTTGTAAGTCTGACTGAACTAAGTAGGGGTGATCCAACTGGCTGGGGCCTTCATAAAACAAAAAATGGCAACTCTTGTCTCTCTAGGAGCTGGATTGTACCTTTCTCACACCAATAGAACCCCAATCTATGGAAACTTCGGATTGTGATGCTTACACAAGTAGCACATGGGGGTGCTGGGCCTTTGGTATGCAATTCAACACACAATCTTTTGATTTAATCACCTCTTGCATGAATAAAAAGCTGTACTGTAAGATAAATTGCTAAACAGTACTATTAATAAAAAAAAACAAACCCAGAGCCAAATATTGGGGTGAAAGCTGAAAGACCAGAGGGATAGAACAAGCCACAGCCAACCTCACCTTCCCAACTCCTCAGCCTCCAGAGCTACTGCCTGTATACTCATGTCTTTATATCTTTCTGTGCCCTGACATCTTACTTCCTCTCTCTGTCCTGCTACATCACTTCCTCTTTCCGCCCAGCTCTATCACTTCCTATCTGTCTGTACAGAACCCCAGACATGTATAGTTAACTTGGACTGGGATTAAAGGCATGTGCCAACCATGCCTGGCTCTGTTCCCAGTGTGGCCTTGAATTCACAGAGTTCCGAAAGGATCTCTGACTCCCAAAAACTACGATTAAAGGTGTGTGCTATCACTGCCTGACTTCTATGTTTAATATAGTGGCTGGCTTTTTCCTCTTATCCCCAGTTAAGCTTTATTGGGGTGCACAAATAAAATATCACCACACTATACCATCTGCTTCTCTCATGCAGAGTTAAAGCATACCCCACCACCAGCACTCTGTATTTCCAGCTTGCAGATGGCCTGTCTTGGGACCTGTCTCCCTTTGTGGTAGTAGTCTCATGAGCCTTTTATCCTAATGAATCCTTTATGACCTAGCTCTACTTAAGCTATTGGTTCTGTCTCTCAGGAGAACTGTAACTGAAGCAAACCCTACATACTTCAAAGACTTTGTGCAAAAATGTTATGTAAACTATTGCATTAATAGTTATGTACACACACTGAAATGACAATATTTGGAGATGCATCAGATTCCGTAGTAAGAGATTTCTTATTGGAGTGAACTCAGGCCAAACCTCTCTCTTTCTCCCAGATGTTAGTTGCTCTTTCACACTGTCATGGCCAGCATGAACACTGCACCAGTTCCTTATCTAGAACTTTCCAGCTTCTAGAACAGTGGTTCTCAACCTGTGCGTTGCAACTCCTTTGGGTGTCCACCAAACCCTTCACAGGGGTTGCATATCATGCATCCTGCATGTCATATATTTACATTATAATTAACAGTAGCAAAGTTGCTTTTATTAAGTAGCAATGAAAATAATGTTATGGTTGGGGTCATCACAACATGAGGAACTGTATTAAGAGTCACAGCATTAACAAGGTTGAGATCCACTGCTCTAGAAAAATGAGATGAATAAACAATTGTTCCTCATTATTTACCTGTGAAGACCACCCCATAGAGTTTCATTCTATTCTCACAAAATCAACAGAGTATGGAACAAATATAGTCATTAAAATCATAGATTTCAGTTGATTGACTCAAGAAATATGTTGTTTTAAGTGTTTGTGTGCACATGTACTTTAAAGACCTTCATTGCATGGAGTATTTGGAAAATTGATTGGGGAAAATCTTTAATATTTAGAAATATTATGTAGATAATATCATCATCCATTCATCAGTTTTGTTGAGTTCATTGCTCATGCCAAAATCTCAGGGGTTGTGGTCCCCAAATGAAATACCCCCATTTTGTAGGAGGCAAGATATTATCCTGAAATAAATATTCTCTATGAAGACATACGGAATGTAACTGCAATGCATGAAGCTTTAGGAAACAAAGGGTAAAACTGGGGAGCTGGCTGTGTTTACAGTGGGCTCCCATGCAAGGGTAAGGGCCTAAGGCAGGATCAGCAAAAATGGGTGTAGTAGTGTTGGATCTGCAATCCTATTCTTTCTCCAATGGGATGAGATGCTAAGATAGGAGAATCCCTGGAGGCCAGAGGGCTAGCTACCCTGTCTTATGATGAATCAAAGAACAATGACACCCTATGTCAAATAAGACTATCTCAAACAAGGTGGAAGGTGAAGATCAATAGCCAAGGTTGACCCCTGAGTGCTATATGTGTATGATGTGTACACCCACACTCAAAGGAATCCTGCTCACACACATGCAGCCACCTCTCTCTGTCTCTTTCTCTGTCTCTCTCTCCCTCCCTCCTCCCCTCCCTTTCTCTCTCTCTTTCTCTCTCTCCCCCACACACCAAAAAACCAAATACCAGTGTGAAGCTGCCTTGTAAGGATTCATAGGGGTGGTATGTGTATAGGACAAAAGGGAGTAATGAATTCTACAGGAAAAAAATGACAAATGTGTTTTTATTTAATTTAGCAATTCATTATATTATTCAGTTATGGAAATTTGAGTCATTGCCTTTTGATCTTTTTTTTCTTTTATCCCCTTGAAAATTACAATCATACCCGATTTAAACTTTGTTTCAGATATTTTATTTATGTTTTGTCTTGAGGAAAAAAGTCTCAAGTAGAATTTCAGCATCCCTAGCAAAGAGCACATACTAGTGGTGCTGCAAACTGAATTACATCTTTCTCAAATTCCTGTTGGTAGCTTATGTCCTGTGACTTTATTTGAGAGAGGGTCTTTTGGATGGTAATTCAGATTAATTGACCTTATATCATAATCTGATAGAGCTGGTGATCTGATAGGAAGGTAAAAATGGCACAGCAGAGATCTCTGTCTGGATTTCAACGTCATTCTGTTTGAACAGAAAAAAAAAAATGCTAGAAAAGGAGCGGAGGAGTTGGGGGCACTTTTCCTAAGCAAGGAAGAAAAATTTACCTGAAACAATCCTATTGTGGTGACTACTATTCACTGTCACCAGACAAGGGCTTAGACTCATGGAAAAGAGAGGCTTCTGGGCACCTGTTTGAGGAATTATCTACATTAGGCTAGCCTCTGGGCTTTTATGTGAGGAATTGGATAGATAAGGTCCATTAGAGTGGAAAGGTCCACATTAGCTACGGGAGGCAGAATTCCAAGAGCTGGAGTCCTGGACTGAATGAACAGAAATAAAAAGCTGACTACTAGCGTTCAGGACTTTTTGCTTCCTGACTGCAGTTGCAATGTGATTCCTTGTACTTCAGGCATGCACTCTCTGCCTGCTGCCTTGGGCTTCCTCATCAGGATTAACCATAACCACAAATTATAAACCAAATAATGCCCTTCCCTTAAGTGGCTTTTTTCAGGGCACTTTGTTTACATCAACAGGAGGATAACTAACCCTCCCATCCAATTCTAGCCTGCTGATAGAATAGGGGAGAAGGCATTGTGGACCTGAGCTGTACCTAGCAGAGTCTCAATATGAACATGTACAAATGTTGGACAGTGCATCACAAAAATATGGCTCCAAATCAAGGGAAAATTGTAAACTAAAGAATGTCATTGCTGGGCAGTGGTGGCACATGCTTTTAATCCCAGCACTCGGGAGGCAGAGCCAGGCGGATCTCTGTGAGTTCGAGGCTAGCCTGGTCTGCAGAGTAAGATCCGGGACAGGCACCAAAACTGCACAGAGAAACCCTGTCTGAAAAAAAAATGTCATTGATGTTTAGCAGAAAGCTGATGATATTTCAAAGCCAAGCACTTGTTATATCTTGATGGTAGGATGAGGGAGCAGATCTGTGTTGAATGGTGGATGAACTCTATTCTACAGAAGCCTGGAGTCCTGAGTGATGATACATGGCAGAAGAACTATTGTTTACATTAACCAAAATGACTGAAAAGTAGAGATGATTGCAGTAGTTTGTCTCTTCGGGAAGGGCTGTTGGATGATTGGGAAGAGTGGGCGGCCTTACAAAACCTTGATTAGCTTTTCTTCAGAAGAGTGCACCAAGCTTCTAACTGTACCAAATAGTATGTTGATATTTGAAACAAAGTATATGTTGATAAAGAAAAGTACCTTAATGTCCAGTAGAAAAATTCTAGACATAAATGTTGTGTTTGGAAGGAAGACTAAAAAAAAAAGTCTGTTTTCATTTTCCACCTTTTTGCAGGGAAAGGGGGGTAGCCCTGAGAGAAAAGTAGCAATTGAACCACATCTGGTCCATCTCATGGAGAGTGTGTGGAATCACATTCACCCCATCCCTCTAACAAGTGTACTTGCTTCATGGGATTTGCCTTCCATCTTACTATGTCACACATGCAGGTGAATTGTGAAAGTACTGTTTCTACCTCAGAGTCTTTTGAGGTATAAAAAAAATTATTTCTATAAGAACACGAGAATAAGTGAAGTTTTTCCTCTTCGGACCCACCTTTATTTGTGGTTGTAGTTATTAGTTTTCCAAAACTTCCTTTCTTCAGAAAAAAGTTGACAGCAATTCCAGGTAATGAATATTCTATGAGATGGCCATTTGAGATGAACTCCGTGCATCAGTTTCTAAAATAAAAATAATAATAATTGCTTTTGCTTGTTGCCATAAATTTAAATAATGTTTCAGCATCATTTTCTTACTCAAGGTGACATTAGTGATAAACCTGGGTTGGATGCTCTGTAAATATTAATAACATATCAAAATGTGTGATTTGTCAGTCAATATTGCTACAAAATTGGCCTGAAAATGGAATACCTAAATAAACTCAATACGTGCCTAGTTTGATTAAAAGAATGAAAAAAATATTAATATACAATTGCTTTTTAAATGTCTTTGCATTATGTGGTTGAATGACCATTGCTGGTATTACAGCATCACATTGTAACATCTTTAACAGTGCCTTATTTTCAAGGAGAGATTTTAAGAAAATGCAACCCAGTCATGTTTTAATTTGTATAACTAACACACATTACATTTATAAGTGGGAGATGATACATGTTAAAATAATAATGGCTCTGGAAGGTTTGCTTTTAAAGTGAAAAATGAAAAATTATAAAACAGAATTTTTTATGCACTAAATGTAACACTCCATTCCAAGCACATAGACATGCTAGACAAAATATGCTTAGAATAAGTAAATATCTATGCGAGGCAAACTTTGTGAGCAACAGAGAGGAGATGCAAATTGAAGTATCTATAGGGAGTCAAGATGGCATATAGATGATCTGGTCCAATCTGCAAGGATTACCAAGTTCTTCCCATGCTTTGTGGGCAACAGGAGACCAGTTTCTTGGTGTAGAGAGAGGATCTAGAACCACGTTCCTTTTCAGTGAACTCGACTATTAGAATGCTATCCACCTAAGGCACTGATTCTAGCCAGACTGTCATTTCAATACAGGTGAATATGTAAATGACAGCAGAACTCTCACCAGCAATAACATAAGAACATATAAAAGGACAAGTCCTATTAAAGGGCTGAGGAAAACAGATGTCTATAATTATAAAAATCAGTCCTTGTGAATGACATTCCTATTATTAGAAAAAGACCAATATAGTGTACTATAACACATAGAGACTGAATAGGGAAAAATATAGAAGTGATTTCAGAATTAATGAAATGAAAAATGAAATTTGTCAGGGAAATTGATAAATTACATTGTTTACTAACAAAATAATCATATATTGTCATAACAGGATTAACTTTACCAAATTTTAATTTTGTGTGTGTATGTATGGAGGGTTTGTACCTGTGTGTTTGCATGTGGATGAAGATTCATTACATCTATGTATGTTCACATGCATGGCATGTAGAGATCTCAAGTTGATGTTGGGTTTCTGGTTCAATTGCTCTTTACATCATTTATTCCAACAGGGTCTCTTGAACCCACAACTCACTGACTCTGGCTAGTCTCTCTAGCCAACTCTTCCTGGGGACTCCATTCCTTGTATCTGCCTCCCAGATGCTGAGATTAGAGAAGCTCCAATGTTGGCTTTGTTTTTACTTGGATTCTAAGTTTTGAAACTCCAGTCCTCACAGTTCCTTCTGAAACACTGTATCCAGTTAGCCATATCTCTAGACATTTCTACATTATAGGATAGGAAACTGTTTTATGAAATAATGAATCAGTGATGAAGAAGTGTATCCAACAGGATGAAAGATCGCCATTCTTTACTTTGAGAGGAAGATGTAATACTAATTACATTTAGAACCACACTGTTTAAACTGTAAAACATACAAAGCAATGAGAATACAGGCACTTCTCAAATCAATGAAGAACATAGTTAACTCTTGAAAAACGTTAAAATGTTATGAAAAGACAAATCAAAGAGGAAACATGAATTATCTATTACCATTGAATATTTTTAAAAACAAAGATGCAAACACATAATAAAATATACAGAAACCGTGGCTAGAGAGATGGCTCAGCTGTTAAGAGCACTGGCTATTCTTCCAGGGGACCCAGGTTCAATACCCAGCATTCACATGGCAACTCACAACTGTCTGTAATTCCAGTTCCAGGGAATCTGACACCTTCACACAGACATATATGCAGGTGAAACACCAATGCACATAAAATATAAATAAATAAATTATAAAAATTGAACTAAACTCACTGTCCATTGAGGGAATGAATGAATGGATGGCCATGTATATATTAGGCTAAAGGGGAAAAGTTCCCCAAAATAAGCAGAAACCATAGTTCCAAGATGAGAAAAACAAAATCAATGTAATGAGTATTAGTATTTGAAGGGAAGAGCTATTTTGGCTTACGGTTTTAGAAGGAAATAGTCCATTATGGTGGGATGATAAGGCAGCAGGCAGGAATGGCATGGAAGGAGGAGCAGGAGACTGATCACACTGGAATCCAGTCAGGAAGCAGAAGGCGAACAAGGGTGCTGGTGGCCTCAAGGTCTGCCCCCCTTGACCTGCTTTCTCCACGAGGCGCCTCCTCCTAATAGATCCAAACCTTCCAAGACAGTACCACCAGCTGGAGTCTGATAGTTCAAACCTATGCACCTATGAGGGACATTTCCCATTTAAACCACAATTCTCCTTAATAACATGAACTATGAGTAAATACAGAAATGATACTATTTTCATGGTCTCATTCAACCCATACCTGTTGAACAAACCAAGGTTTTGGAACCCAAACTGATCATTTTATATGCTGTATTTAGAATTCTAAATAGTTTCCTGTATTTTGGATAGCAATTTCACATTATCTAGAATCATTTCAAACATACACATTTCATGCTGCAATAAGTTAGACATTTAGAAAAGTGTGCCTCTTATTGCATGGTTTATAAAATTATAACATGAAATCTGAAAATAGTTTAAATGCACTTTAAACTTAAATGCATAAATATGACCCAGGGTATATAGTATGTAATACAATAAGTTGTGTGTATGCACTTATATAAACAAACAGGTATAGAAAGAAACCATGATATTAAAGTACAAGAGCAAGTTCAGATGAAAAAAAATAAATGCAGTAGTTATAGTAAATGGTTGATCACAGATACAAACTACATGTGTTGTCAAGGCTACAAAGATTATTGTAATTCTACCACATTTATTTTCTAAAGAGAAAAAGGAGATAGCTCTGACTGTGAGAGAGAAGCAGGCATTATGTCCATTACACTTTTATGCTTAAAGACAAGGCATGATGAAATATGAGCAGCCACCAGTACAGGGTATTGGAAAACATGAGTGTTGGTTATAATATTATTTCCATTTTTAACTGCTGTTTCAAATTACAACACTGAACACTTTGATAAATATTTTGAGGGTCATCATTAGAGAATTCTACATTTTATTTCGGAAACATAAGGACCACTTTAACACCAAAATTTGAGGAAGTAAAGTCTTATGATACTTGAAATATATCTGTGTGCATGGAATTTTCTTTTGAGTACTCAGAATCCTAAATATCCATGTTTTGCCTTCATGCCCACAGGATCTAACTTTTAATTTATGAACAAGTGAAGCTTGTATGTCCTTTTTTCCTTCCTTCCTTCCTTCCTTCCTTCCTTCCTTCCTTCCTTCCTTCCTTCCTTCCTTCTCTTCCTTTCAGGTTTTGATTCCAAAATAATTATCATATTCTTTACCTTTCCCCACTGCAAATTCTATTATTATTTTTAAAATTTGATTCCTTCCTAGAAGTGAAACTCTAGTCTTCTAAATTCTACAATATCACAAAATACGGTAATCCACTGAAATGATTTTGGACATAAGAATCCCTAGGGTATGATTTTACAACAAGTAATTTCTAAGTGGTGAGTGGCCCAATTGTGTGTTTGTCTAGGTGCAACTGTGAGACAGTAAGCACATGTGGAAACTGGATAAAATTTTTACATACAGGATGCACAGGTGTGCTGTGGGCTGTTCTGTATGGCAAATGTGTTGCTAAT
The DNA here is from genome assembly GCA_902168425.1 of Peromyscus attwateri. Lineage (NCBI taxonomy): Eukaryota > Metazoa > Chordata > Mammalia > Rodentia > Cricetidae > Peromyscus > Peromyscus attwateri. The sequence goes on along the minus strand of CABHPP010126570.1, from coordinate 2,339 downwards.
AAAACACTGATTGGCCAGTGGCTAGGCAGGAAGTAGGCGGGACTAACAGAATTAAAAGAGCAGGAAGGAGAAGGAGTCACTGCCTGCCAGCCAGCAACCGCCAGGACAAGCAGCATGTAAAGATGCCGGTAAGCCACGAGCCATGTGGCAAGGTATAGATTTATGGAAATGGATAACTTAAGATATAAGGACAGTTAGCAAGAAGCCTGCCACGGCCATACAGTTTATAAGCAATAGAAGTCTCTGTGTTTCCTTGGTTGGGTCTGAGCGGCTGTGGGACTGGCAGGTGAAAGAGATTTATCCTGACTGTGGGCCAGGCAGGAAAACTCTAGCCACACAGGTGCCTCTTGGGAAGACAAAGCAGAAACGACAGGAGTGAGGAGGGAGGAGCCCAAGGATGCCCTGAAAGTTAAAGTGGTAGAATGCTAAAGCCAGGAGAGATGAGGTTCATAGACCTCAGGAAAATGAGAGAATGGAAGCTACAAGAGGGGACTCCTTAAAGAGGAGCACTTTCTTTTTCACTTTGAGGATGCTCCTGGAAGAAATCAAGCAGATGGCCGAACAAAGTAGATGGAAAAGCAGTAGAGTAAGGCTTGTCTGCTTCATGTCAATAAATCACACACATGTCCTTGAAAGCAATGTTAAAGCTGGAATTCAACTGGTCAGCAGAGGCCCTAGATCTCAGGCTGGGAATGAAAATAACCATGTCTGTAACCTTCAGTTCCTAGACATTGAGCCTTTTCTATGGGTGGATCCCACCTACAACTGGCAACTTTGTGTTGAAGCGTAAAGTTTGGTTATTGCAAATCTGACTGTCAGGGAAACTTGGAGAGCTGGAATTCTACAATCAGTCTCCATTTCGGAATGGGTTTTGTTTGTTTGTTAGTTTGGTTGATTGTTGTTTTTATTTTTTTTTCCCTGACTGTGGTCCTGGTTGATGAAGAAGAGCTGCACCTGCAGACCTTCTGCTATGTGCTGCAAAAGAGTGTGTGCCATTCTAGCTTATCCTTTATATCTACACAGTGAGCATGCTCGCTGCCATCTATCTAAAGGCTCGGGTACGAAGAAATAAAGTGATTTTCTAAAGATCTCACAAGGGTCACAGCCATGAGGCCAAGTGTGGATTCAAACTCAGTGTTGCTTTGATGGGCACTACATGCCAAACAGTCAGACTATCCCTGTTTCCAATAGTTCCAAACGTACTTGGAGGAAAAACGAGGCAGCTAAAGCAGGATAGCGGCAACAGATTCTGTCTTCCACTCCATTGTGGTAGCCACTTGAGAGCTGAGAACCTGATCTAATCTGTTGGAAAACAAAGTCTGAAGATGGTGACTTGGAAAATGATGAAATGAGTATTCTATGAGGAAAGGAAAAATGATGTCAAAGAAAGAAAGGAGGAGAGAGGGAGGGAGGGAGGAAGGGAAGGAATGAAGAAGGGAGGGAAGAATGAAAGGACAGTGTGACCAAAGACAAGCATGGCTACATCTAGCAATGGATTTGTGCTTCGCTCCTTCCATTTGTGTGTGACTGTCCCCTGGGACACACAGGCAACGAATACACAAAGTACTTAGATTATCCGTAAGTGCCAGGTACAGCTATGTGGTGGGCAACTCTGAGTTGCTGAGGCAAGAGATAAGCTTGAGGCTCATTCAGTTGTGAAATTGGTAAAGGGAAGAAAACAAATCCACACCTTATCCCATACTCATATGTACACTCAACACCAAAATCTCAGTGGAATATGTGATTCACCCGATAGGACATTAACACTTTACACTGCTGCCTGTTTCTCTCAGTGGTTTAGATAATGTTAAATAACTTTGGATGGGGCATATCAAAATAGCTCTAAAGCTGAAGTTTACTGTAAAACCAAACTATGTAAAGGAAAATTAAAAATTCTGACTAAGACCCTACAGTCTATGTGTTAGTGAATAATTATGAACTGATGTATATTTTAAGATTTCTGACAATTGTGCCATGGCTTAGATATTGTTATTGAAAAATTATTGAGGTCATTTAGAGCCTATCTGTAAGCATAGCCTTCTGAAGATGGCAATATTCCAGATTTAAGACCCCAGAAACTTACATTTGACCAAAGGGCTAAAGCCAGGCTAAACTATACACACTACTTGTACAGAAAGTTTCAGCTTTCTTCACACAGGTGCTTCTGTAAAGGAAGCTGCTGTACACAGAGAGAGTACAGAATACCCAGATTCATGCTGCAATGGATCAACTGCTGTCTTCATGTTTCAGGGCTCTGTCATTGTACTGAGTGTACTGAGGGCACTAGTTTGGAGGGGGAAGGTTTACATATTTACATACATTTCTATAATATTAAATAT
>CABHPP010126569.1:0-16554 GCA_902168425.1 Peromyscus attwateri | reverse complement strand
GGGGGGGGGGGTTGGTTGAAAGTCGACTTTTAGTTCTAGGCCCCAGGACCAGACAACTACTCACCTACTTCCCATTTCTAGAGATTGTAGGACACTTTTATTTATATCTTCTAATGGTCAGCATCATTTACTATATCTCTTTTGTAAGCAACCTGAGGTACTTGCTTAAATGATAAGACATTCTTAAATAAAAGGCATTGAAGTGGTCTCATCTTCATTCACAAATTCAATTATTTTTTTTAGCCCAATTGAAAAGGGTATCATTTTTATGCAAAATCTGAATACTGGGATTTATTTTAAACTCCACAGAGATCCAAGTGAGTTTTGTTTTGCAAACTGCAGAACAAAAATCTGCAGTGAACAGACTGCATGTTGGGAACCTGGGAGTATTAAACAAGACAGGTCCTCTATGGAAACTGAGCAGGAAGTCAGACAAACATCCTTTTCCTTCAATCCCTTTGTCTTAAACCCAAGGGATAAAGACTCCTCCTGAGAACAATTATAAGGGCAGTTTACAGATGTTTAGGATGTTGCTTCCTGTGTAGGTCAAATACAAGTCAGAGTGTCCACATTTTATTAGTTTTATTTGTATAAACAAGTATACACTTTGTTTAAACAAATCACTCTCTGTGTTTTTATTAAATATTAAGCAACAGTAAAAAAAAATATTTGAATTCAGTTTAAATTTGGCCATTTGATCAGCCACCTTAAAGCAGACAAGAAAATAGGAGAAAAAATGTTTCTTGAATCCTATAAATCAATGATTAATTTATAAAAATGATTTGAAAATATGTAAATGAAGAGTAAAGCTTACTGATAGACAGCACACACAATATTACCAAGAAGAGAAGAAGTAGTTATATCTATTATGTTTAAAAAGTATTATGTTTGTTTTATGATGCCCAAATAGAGGAGGGTATTGCAGTTTAAAACAAATCTTACCTAAAACGTTGAAGAAATAATTATTAAAAGTAATGGTGGTGGACATTGTGAAAATTAAAATCTTTCTCCGTAGAGTCACACTATGGATGACTGTAGGCTCAGACTGTAATAGACTCCTTCAGAACTGGGAATTGATAAGTGGTAAGGGATGAGGTTTCCTCAGAGAGAGGGGGGGGGGAGATGGATGAGAGGGAGACCCCTAATCAGTGTTCCCTGGCTCTCAAAACAGTCTGGGAAAAACCCCAGAGACAGACAAAAGAAAAGGGTTGGAAGTTTTATCATAGAACAAAAGGGCATGCTTAAGATACAAGTACATTCTCAGAGTGAGCCACGCATCTATCAAGTTTAATAAGGAGGGGATTATTCGTGAGCTGAAGTGGAAGGAAGACAGAAATTCCCAGGATAGGATTTATACCTCTTTTTCATCTTCATGTGGGATTTTCAGATATGTCGTGGCGCTGAATGAGCGATCAGAATAGCTAATTCTGCAGGATTGGCTAACGATTGGAGAACAGATTATAAAGAAGCAAAGGACGGTTAGCATCTCCACTGGCCGTGTTAGTCTCTGTGGTTTCCAGTGGTCATGTGATGTTCTGCTGTGACACAGCTCTGCAGCACCAGCCTTTGTTATCTACTGTGTAGTCTGCCTTGATTCTGTTCAAACTGTTTATTGCCAGCATGGAAACTCAGCCCTGAGAGTGCTGACGTGTTTACATCCAAGCACCTGAATGTGTCAGCAAGAGGCTCCTTAAATTCAACAAATGACAATGTTCCAAATAAGTCAATGAACTCAGCAGTTTTTAACAACACACTAAGACTTTATTCATATGCCAATATGCCATTATGTAAAACGTAAACCTACAAAATTAGGAAATAGGCCATAGTTGATAGGGGTTCCAAGAGAAGCCAAATCTGAATAAATAATTTTAGAAATTTTATCTTATTTTTATTTCTATTTCTGTATGTGTCTGTGTGTGAGTATGCACATTTTCATGTAGATGTCCTCCTAGACCAGAAGAGGGCATCAGATCTCTTGCAGATAAAGTTATAGGTGGTTGAAAGCCACCTGACCGATGTGCTGAGAACCAAATTCAAGTCTTCTGCAAGAGCAGCAAGCACCCCTAACCACTAAGTTACTGCCTCAGCCCCTTTTAATGATAATTCATAGGGCGTGTTTTAGGGTGAGAAAACTATCCAATAAGATTACAAAGTGATAAAGTTTAATATGTTATGCATTTGTCAAAACCCATAACACCTTACCACACAAAGCATACATAAGCTTTTGTGTATGCAAACAAAACCCAAACAGTTCCAGAGATCCAGAAATCACAGGGTAGAGTGCAGACTGACAACAGAATCTAGCAGTATTACAAAAGGAACATGAACCTAATTGAAGGGAGCAAGGGGCGAATGCTAGCTGAAGCAACTTTAGAAAACAGAATGGAAAACTAACGCAAAAGGGATTGCATATAAGCATTTTAGTGTAGCTACGAAAGTTGCTTTCCCCAGCATGTGGGTTAGCAATTCTGATACTGGTGTATATAGAATTGAATGATTAAGTACAGAGACAGTGATCTACGTTGGCATGGATGGCCACAGAAAAGCAAGGCAAAGATTAAGGTGATCAATGTGATAATGAATTAGAGTTGGAGATGCCAAAATGCACTATTGTTCATTTTAACATCCAGACTAGTTAATTTAATATACATATAGATGTGTATATATATGGCAATATTTATAGATACATACATATGTATGAGTCGATTTTCACTCACATTGCTTGCTTTGGAAGCATGGAAGGAATTCACTTACTAACAAGCACATCAAGTTGTAATAATGCTGTTCTAGATTGAAAAGATGCAAGACTCCTTGTAGATTGCTTAAACAGGGAGCAAGGGAACATCCAGGATTACTTTGAAGCACAATGCAATTCCAAAAAGTAAATTCACACACACACACACACACACACACACAGAGAGAGAGAGAGAGAGAGAGAGAGAGAGAGAGAGAGAGAGAGAGAGAGGGAGGATGATGCAGTATGTTGAAGGGAGAAAGAGACACAAGTGACTGCTAGAAGGTCTCCCCAAATCCAATACTAAAACAATTTGAGCAAAACCATCAAATAGTATAGTTCTTTAACACAAAATACAAGTTTACATTAAGTCCATACTAATTTTAAAAAGTGAACAAATAAGACAAACAGAAGAGAATAAGTAAAGTTGCCATGCAACACAATCACAAGCGACTTTTGTAGGCATTCAGCCCCGAGTGAGGAGCTTATTTCCCAATTCTTGGTCTTGTCTGCTGCTGGAAGGCTCCCCGCTACTCACAGCACAGAGCAAACACCACTTCTTTATAGCCTTCTACACCTATTCACCCATCTCCTGATCACCATTGATCGTTCTTTCCTCCAAACACTGCATGTGGGATTTCCAAAGTCAGTTCTTTCTCAAGGGTACATGTGAGAAGAGAGGAGCCTAATAGTGGAGAGAGATGGCCTACACTGTCAGCAGAGCGGTTGTTAAGTCAACATTTTCATTTACACTCTAATGTCTCAGTACCAGAGCAAGAGATATTTCGAAAATCATTTTAGGTGGATTTCCAAGATGTTTATTCTTTTTTATCACAAAATAAAACTAAAGGCTTTGTTTTATTAAAGATAAAACCTAATCTAATGGTCTTTACCTAGGAGCTAAGTTACCCATTGTGTATCATCTCATTATATAATATATTCATATGGAATATTCTATATATAAAAATATATTATACCCAAATCATCATCTCTAGTTATTTGAGGTTTTATATCTCATTATAATTTCATAGGTTAAGAGCCCAAGAATCCCACAGAGACCAACTGACTCAACCAAAGCCACTTTCTGAGTCTGTGACCCAAGGAAGGAAATGCTGTTTACACAAAGACAATCTATGGACCAGTGTTCCAGAAGCAAGCCTTTCTATAATATGGTTAAGAAAATTATTTAAATTCTCTTGCAAAAGAAACACAAATATTAGGAAAATACAAGTTTTTATTATAATATCTATTTTATCAAGTAATAAAAGTCATCTATTGTTGTGGGGTATCCAGCAGAGAAGACTGTGTGGACATGGGTTTAAGTTAATAGGAAGTCTTTATTAGCAGTCAGTGACCACACTGGGTGTTTGAGATCTCAATGTAGGTAGCCCTGAGGCTTTCTCAGGGTGAGCTTTTGAGCACAAAGAACATATTTTGGGTTGACATACTTCAGTTAAGAAGAACAGTTAGCCAGAAGCAGAACTACAGAAGCCAAAAAGCAAGGTTAGCACATTTAGAGACTTTCCCAGAACTACAGACTGATGAATCAATCAGGTCTTTCTTTTCATCTTGGCTGATCTTCATGCTGAGTTTTATGGCCTAAATGGTACTTCCATCATGGAGTCAGTTGTGTTAAGGTCTGGGGGTCTGTTACACTATGAAGATTGTGAAAATATTCTGTTCTTGGGTATGCAGATTGCAAGGCCACCTAACATCTATCAAAACCAACATCAAAATAAAATACAAAGCTTTTCAATTGAAAAAAAAAAGAAAAAAAAACTCTTTCTAAATATTTCACTCTTGTTCCCATTGAAGTAGGCTTATACCATAACAGTTATCTTTCATTCTATAAGTGTCTCAAAATGTGAGTGTTATAAAATCTCATGTAGCTGAGTGTAGTGCTGCATGCCTTTAAAGGCGTCACTCCAGAGACAGAGGCAGGCAGATCTCTGTAATTTCATAAATTCAAGGCCAAACTCCAGCATAGTAATTTCCAGGTCAACCTGAGTTACATAGTAAAACTCCATCTTAAAAATAAATTATACCTATAAAACTCTCAGTTTTTATCTATATAAAGACTACTTTAAAACCCCTTTGAAGCTGTGATACACCTCAGAAATCAACTGTGAAGTCATTAACAGAGGATGCTCTTAACTGCTCAGATATTTGTTTGGAGTAGGTAAATAAAACAATTGTTGATAAGAGGCCTGAAATAAGAAATATTTCAAAAAATGAGATTCATTTATGATACAACATCATCATCTATACATATAAACATAAGAAACTTTCAGGTAAAACTCAGATTTATGATGGACCTTTATAAATTGGATCTATCCCTTTATCAACTTAATCTCCAAATAAATTTAATGCGCTGAATTTCGTGACCCAAGTACTACTTGCAATTTATGATGAAAGGCATTTATCCGTTCTTTCTGAACTGGCCAGTTCAAGATGCAACGGGATTTAAACATTCCTCTTCGCAAACAGAGTGCATGGTTTAGTTTATAATCTGGAATATCCTGAAGAAAAATCAATATAATTGAATCCAGATTTTGCTCAATGGCTTGCTGAACTGCATGGTGTACCTTGAATCTAAATAGAACATTAAAATGGATAGTTAGATAACTAACATATAGATGCTAAAAGTTAAAGGCTTAACAATCTAAAATTATTTGTGGAATTTATTTGTACTTTCACTAAAAGTTAGAATTCCCCCCCTTAATTTTGTTGCTAAAAATTGTATGAATTGTCAATGTAGTAATTTTGCAAGTTCGGTTGAAAAACTAGTGCAGACATAAACATTCAAAAAAATCCACCTACCTTTTGCACAGAGGGTCTTTTAATAGATGGTATGTTATAACAAAAATGATTTTTCTGCTTCTTTTGATGCTGTTGACAATTGCTTCAAGTCCAAGGACACCTGCTTCAAAGTCCCTTTCTTCTAGGCAGAATTTGAGAGACTGGTCTTGTTCCTCCATTGGGGAGAAGTGTTTCCAAACCCAGTCTCTGTCTTGATGGGCATGAATTATGTATGCTGTATATTCAAACTGTTCAGGCTGTGCTTCGATTTCCTTGAAACCAAGAACCCGATGAACCGAAACATTCCAGTAAAAAGATATCCTCCAGCCCTCGAAGTGAATGAGCAATGCCGTGAGTATAAAAGTCATGAGCACACTGGTATTAATCATGAAGAGGAGTTCAAAGGGGGCACTGTCTTTACAGGATGATGTGTCAAAGTGCATCACCGGGAAGCCATGATACTGAGGCGGGGTGTTGCAGAGGTAATGAGTCGGTAGCTCGGAGATGTTAGCGTGGGTCTGGTTGATCCAGTTAACAAACCAGGCAATACTCTCACATGTACAATCGAATGGGTTAAAGCGCATATCTAAACTACTCAGGTTCTGAAAAGCTGGCCCAAAAACATTCTTCTCCACCGACGTGATGAGGTTCTTCTGAAGGTTCAATGACCTTAGAGACATCTGGTCATCAAAAATAGATGGTAGAAGTATGTTTAAATTATTCAATCCTAGATTGATGCTCTTTAGTTCAAATAAGTTCTTGAACACCCCGACTGGGATCTCGTCAAAGCCGTTAGACTCCAAATTCAGGATGTGGAGGTGAGACAGGCCCTTCAGGAAATTAACAGGACCGCCAGGGTTTGCGTGTTTCCAGAGCCTTGCTAAGTTGTTGTGCTGAAAATCCAGGATTTCTAGATTCTCCAGACCCTCCAGCAAGTCCTCATTTATGTTGGCGATGTTGTTGTTGCTTAAGTCCAGAATAGTCAAGTTACAGAGAGGGCGGAAAGGGGAGGGGGAGATTTCCACATTTTTTAGGGCCACCCTCCTGAGCATCAGTCTCTGAAGACCGGGAACCAGAGCAAAGGAATTGCTAGTCAGTTGGAGGTATTTGTTATAGGACAGGTAGATCTCAAATATATTTCTCAGACCTCTCCACTCCTGGCCTGTGAGTTCTTGATCAATGTCATTAAGGCCAAGGTCAAGTATCCTGAGTTGGCCCAACCAAGAGAAAGCACCACCTGCTATTTTTGAGATGTGATTTTTCGTTAAATTGAGTGTGAGCAAAGGAGAATGAGCAAGTGACAAAAATGTTTCATTTGTTAAAGTTTGCAAACTTGTGAAAGTTTTGGAAAGACTTAGATACTTCAGACTTGTCAAGCCCGTGAACATATTGCTTTTTGTGCTTGGAATATTATTATCGTCCATGTTGAGATATTCCAAATATTTTAGCCACTGAAAAGAAAAATCATCGATCTTGGGGTGTGAAGCAAGTGAAATACTTTGTTTAGTAAATGCTCGCTTCAAATTCAGGTACCTCAGATTGGAAAGTCCATAAAAAGAGCGAGGAGACAAACGCTGTATGTTATTGTACTGCAGAGACAGGTACCTGAGGTGAGGGAGCCAAGAAAAGGTATCATTACCCACATCGCGTAGGCTGTTGTAGGAAAGATCCAGCGACGTGAGATGTGTCTGCTTCAGCCCGGAGAAAGTCGCGACGCTGGTTGCCAGAAGCTGGTTGTTAGCCAGAGAGAGATTCTGGATGCTTGTGTTTGAAAGTTCCAAACAGAGCTTCTCCGTGAGGTGGAGGTCTAGTTGGGCATTGTTCAAAAGGAGGGCGGATAAATTGCCAATTGCATGAAAACACCCTGGAGAAAACTGACGGTTCAGACAAACAAACAAACAATAAACCAGGATGTAACAGGCTCTTTACATCTTTGCTCAGTTCACCACATGACTTGGGCAGGGCAGTCCACTCTATCCCTCTAGTGAATGGTTCCTTCTTCACTCTGGGCCTGTAACCACTTCCACACCCCCACCCACCTACACCCACACCCCAGGGTCTTCCCTGGCTTCCCAGGTAAGGTTGCATCTCCCAGCATTTTGCCTAAACCACACCGAACCCAGTTGCATTTAATAAACTATCTGTGAAAACTGTAAAGGGGCAAACCCTGAGTTTGTCTTGGTGACCACTTTCTGTGGCCACATGTAATGAAACAGTGACACTTATTTCTCTTCTGGAACTCTAAAGTGAGCTATCGGTTTTGTCTTTCCAGGTTTTCTTCTTACTTTATTTCACGAGAGTGTTTATGATAGTGTTTTCAGCGGTATTCCACTGACTTGCATTCAGTTTTCAGAAGCTTCAGCTGTCCTGAGACTTGAAGAGGGACTCTAGAGAGAGTGGTAGCCAGAGCTTGCACTTGCTGTGAGAACAAAGGGACTTGGAATTCTCATATGTAGCTTGTAACAAGTGTGGGCTAATGGAGCAAAAATAACTAGGAATATGAAAAGAGGTGTGCTTTATTGCTTTTCAAAAAGGGAGTTAAAATGAAAAGCAGGCAGTTATTAAATTACAGTACATTCGCCTGAACATTGCTTGTAGCCTTGAAAGTTAAGGTGTTTTTTTTAAATTATTAATTGTGTGGGAGATGTTCAATGATATGACATTTATTTTGCCCCCAAGAGTCAGTATTGCATGGGTGTGGAGAGCATAGTCTTGGGTAAGGTACCAGAAAGGCTACCCTGTCACCAGATCTTCTTTGTCTAAATTTACTTTTGTGTAAAAATAAGTTGATTAAGAAGACCATGTATACACATACAAAATATATAGAAATCATTTTCACAGTGTTGATACTGAGTTAAGTGTTCTGAGATTAAGCTGTGGTTGGTGTTCTTATAATTATTTAGAGAGGAATTGTAAATATATATACACAAATACTAGCAATGTTTGTTCCTGATGGTGGACTTTTAAGTGACTTTTGTTAATACTCCTGTTTATGTATTTTATAAGGTTATGGCAATAATTGTTCTAACCAGAGAAAATGTATTTTAAAAATAAAGTGAGTAGCATACACAAATTATTTCAGTATTCTTTCAGGATAATTTTCTTCATGGTCTCTCATATCTGAAAAATGGTTTTATAACTCCCCATATTCTTGTAGCTAGTAAATGCCCTAGAAGAAGAGTTCCAGACAGTTAATACTGGTGAGAGAAAGAGTCAGTCTTCTGTAGCATGAATCTTAAAAGTCTTATTAATAAAAATCAAAACTGAGCCAGGTATTGGGGCGAACACTGGAAGGTCAGAGAGACAGAACAAACCACAGCTAACCTCACCTGGCCAACTTCTCGGCTGGTCTTGTTTCCTCAGACTGGAGGCATCTGAGTCTTCATCCAGAATGGTTCTCAGCTGAACTGCTGCTAGAAGCCTGAATGCTTAACCAGGCCAAATGCTTAACCACGCCAAATGCTTCTCCAGGGCAAATGCCTCTATGGGCAAATGCCTCTAGTTTTTGGTCCTCACGCCTTATATACCTTTCTGCTTTCTACCACCACTCCCTGGGATTAAAGGCGTGCTTTCTGGGATTAAAGGCGTTGGTCACCATGCTTGGGTGTATCCTTGAACACAAGGATTTCTGCCTCTGGAATGCTAGGATTAAAGGTGTGGTGCTACCACTCCCTAACCTCTGTTTAACATTGTGGCTGTTCTGTCTCTGACCCCAGATAAGTTTATTAAGGTACACAATATTTTGGCGAACACAGTACCACCACAGTCTTCCCCAGAGATGAGCCCCTAACTGTTTATCTATACCACATGGTCAGTTCTAAACACATACATATGAGCGATATTCAATGGACTCAAAAGCGCCAAATGTGTGTAATATGTACATAGCTGTGTATGAAAATAGTTCAGCTGAAGATCACAGGCCAAAGAAGAGCAAGGTAACTGAGAAATATTCCATCACAGGGAATTTTTTATACTAAGAACTGCCGTATGCCAAATGCACTACTAAATTCTTTTGCCTCATAGTCCCATCAGGTAGTATAGGTTTGGAAGGCTGACGCACAGATCACTTGGATGAGTTACCTCATCACACATTTAAAGACAAAGCCTGCGCAGGAGGGGCTTAACCCAAGTAGGCGTGGCTAACCCAAGTCGCCGGCCTGAGCTCTTAACCACCATAGTGTTTTCATTTGTATAGAGATCTCAGGAGGAGGAGTTTGATTTCCACAATATAATTAGGAAACTAAAGTCAGAGTCTTTTCAAAAATCAAAGAACAACCCTGCAATGGCACAGGAATTAGAATTGACCCCATCAACGGGCAAATTTCTCAACTATTTTTCGATGAAAGTGTCAGTGGTCCCCAACAGCAAGTGTTGAAGGATGTCTTAAAGACATAGTAGAGCTTATCATTTTATTTCACTGGAAATCCAAAATTCCCATCTGTGCAACATAGGGATTACACACAACTAAGGGTAGCACAGGAAATAATTTCACCTCCACTTCTTACCTCTCTAAGCGGGTTGGATGACAAGTCCAATTTTTGTAGAGAAGAATTGCTAAGAAAATCGAGTTCTTCACTTCTTAGTGCAAGGATTTTATTATTCGATAAGAGGAGCTCCCGGAGGTCTTCCAGCTGGACCTCAGTTCCCAACTTCGTAGATGATAGGCCATTATGAGACAGATCTAACTTGATTAAATTCTGAGAGTGAAAAGTAGATACATGCATATGAGAGACACCAGAAGCAACTCCCTCCAAGTGTGTGACCCTTGGAGGTATCCCAAAGGAAAAACTGACTGATTTCTATTATTCCAAAGTAATGGTAACTTTTGTGGCAATTAAAAATGCCATCGTTGCTACAGTCTTTCCCCCCATTCTTCCTCAATGTTTGTACCAGTCTGCTGTGGAAAAGTCTCTCCTATACATGGCTGCATAAGCAAGATCAGAGAAATGACAATATCAATAGACACGTTACATGAAAGGGGGTAAATTTCAAGGGAACCCATCCCTAGACAAAGAACTACAGGCTATTAATGTCTGCTGGGAGAAGAAAGTTCATCCTCTCCCAGTGATGGGCCCCCATATTGGGTTGTCCAATGCAGAGTGGTCAGCCTCGGAGCCATGTACACACAAACAACAAAAACAGATGCAGTGGGTTGTATTTCTATATATTTGTGCATGTGCGCGCGCGCGCACACACACACACACACACACACACACACACACATATGTAACAATGCAAGTCAAAGAGAGGCTATCCATGAAAGTGTTGGGGTCACATGACAGGAATCTGAGGGAAGGTATCTGGGATGGTTGGGAAGGTAGAAAGTGGGGAGGTGATATAATTCAATTTCAATTTAAAACGATTAAACAAAAAAACCCACCCTTTTTGTAAGGATTTAGTTTCTTCATGAATCAACTTATTTCTTTCACCAAGTTAAAGAATTTAAGCTTATGAATTGATTTACTTATTTATAAGCATTTATTTATGTTATAAGGGATAGCTATGTGGCTTAGTAAAGACAATTCGTGAATCTTGGAAACTAGTTACAGAAAAAAGAAAATACTCATTTAAGAAAACAACACAGTCAGGTGGTGGTGGCACATGCATTTGATCCCAGCACTCAGGAGGTAGAGCCAAAGTGGATCTCTATGAGTTCGAAGCCAGACTGGTCTATGGAGTAAGATTCAGGACAGGCACCAAAAATACACAGAGAAACCCTGTCTTGAAAAAAAAAAAGGAAGAAAGGAAAGAAAGAAAGAAAAAAAGAAAGAGAGAAAGAAAGAAAAGAGAAAAGAAAGAAAGGAAGGAAGGAAGAGAGAGAGAGAGAGAGAGAGAGAGAGAGAGAGAGAGAGAGAGAGAGAGAAAGAAAGAAAGAGAAAGAAAGAAAGAAAGAGAGAAAGAAAACAACACAACCCCTACAGCTAAGACTCAGGGAACATCTTGGAAGAGGGATCAGGAAGGTTATAAAAAGCCAGAGTACCAGGGCATCTGCCTATAAGCTTCAAATTCAGGCAAAAAGGCAGGAAAACCCTGATGTCTGTTAGGGGAACATCAACTGGAATTTCTGTTAAAGAAATAAGACTTTCATGTATGCATGAAGAAGAAAAATGTTTCTCTAGTAATTTCTCTGGTCAGATTTTGAGATCTTTGCATCGAAAGGAATTTCCTGCACACTGTGATTTAAGAAGGCTCAAAGACTGGCCAACATATCACTTTATCGATGCTTCTCAGAGCATTTAAAGTAGTACATTATGTCCTCAGCATCTGAGAAAGAATAAGGCTCAATATTTTATTTGAGACCACAAAATAAAGAAGATAAGTCATTTACAAATGTCTTTGGTTGAAAGAAAGCACTTAAGAGTTGCTGAGGTTACTAGCTAATAACACATACTTTTCATAGATTTAAAATTCAAAGTGTTTAAAAGAAAAAGGCGGAAACCACTGAAAAGGCAATGTTCCAAGACTTCTTAAACTCTGAAGGGTAGGCAATATTTAGCCAAAGAGTCTGCTTTCCCATTGTATCAACTTTTTACTTTTAATTAAGTCAGAATTTGGACTCATTGTGTTTCTTACTACTTCACATCCTAAATTCAGCAGCACCATGAGTTTATTTTCTATGTTCCCTATGGGATAGTCAGATGCATTTCTGCTCATGATGTCTCTCTTCTAAGTCCTATTTCAAATGAGACAATGAAAGAGAGGAAGAGTTCTTAATGTTCCAGTCGACTTAAGACTAATTTTGAGCAGATTTACATCACAGTGCCCACAGGCACAGGTGTGCCCCAGCAGTCATGAAGAGGGGTTGATCAGCGTTTGTACTCTTACCTTAATAACTATGAAGACTTTGAGGGTTCAGTAACTTGAAAACTCAACTTCATGTAACTTTAGATTACATTTGCATTTCTTAGAACAAAATGAACATACTCCTCTTACCTTCTGGTTTTTGAAAGGGTTGCTTTTAATTTTGTGTATTGAGTTAGACAGTAGATAGAGTTCTGTCAGGTTCCTGCAGAAGATGAAAGTTTTATCGGAAATCTGCGAGAGCTCATTGTGTTGGAGGTTCAAGACTTTCAACAAAGGGAGTGTTAGGCACAGTCCTGGCTCCAGTTTTGAAATGGAGTTAAATCCCGCATCCAAGATAGTAAGTTGGCTGTATCTTGTAAAATTGGTCGGTGGTAAGCCTCTGAGTTGGTTGTGGGTAAGATTCAACACCGTTATGTTAGCAGGAAGGTCATCAGGTATGTGTGTCAGTTTCAAATGGCTGCAGTCAGCTACTTCATGTCTCACAGTGCACTGGTTTGTGGAAGATGCACAAAGAACCCATAGGGACAAAAATACCCCCAAGGAGTGTATTAGATAGGATGAACACCCTTTCATGATTCTGCCCTATAAAAGAAATATAAAAAACACTGGCTTTTACCATGCTCCTGTATCCTTTGGTATATTCTTTTAAAATGTGTCACCCAAATCTATAAAAGGTCTTTTAATAATTTTTGCACCATGCAAGTATATATTATATAACTAATGCACCAAACAGAAATAATTCAAATAACACCAATAAGTGAAATAAACTACAGATACTTCTTCCTTATTCGTCATCCCACCATAAAATAAGGAACTCAATCATGCCATTTCCTTACAACTATGGTTGTTTTATCTATTGTTATGTTTACTATGTTTAAAACTATCTCCAAGTCAGTCAACTCCAGACAAAAATCCCCCCTTGAAATTATTTTTATC
Source organism: Peromyscus attwateri (assembly GCA_902168425.1). Taxonomy (NCBI): domain Eukaryota; kingdom Metazoa; phylum Chordata; class Mammalia; order Rodentia; family Cricetidae; genus Peromyscus; species Peromyscus attwateri. The sequence continues at coordinate 3,281 of CABHPP010126569.1, read as the reverse complement.
CACACAGAATAATTACATACACTTATGGAATACAGTAACTATTTCAGTATGTAAATGATGCATAATGAGCAGACCAGAGTAATGTTCATGTTTATCGCTTCAAATATTTATCAATTCCTTATGTTGGGAACATTTGAAATCCTTTTTTAGTAGCCATTTTGAAATATACGATTAATCACTTTTAACCATAGTAATCCAAGTCGTTCTTCTACTTCAGCCGCACTCCTACATTTGTTAACCGCCTTCTTTTCCTCTGTTTTCCTGCACTCTTTTTAACCTCCAGTAACCACAGCTTTATAATTCTACCAGTTCATCTTTCACAGAAAAAAAAAAATGTGATTTTCGTCTTCCTTTGTCTGGTGTATTTCACTGGTCATACTACCCCAGGCTCATCCATGCAGTTACTGATCTGAAGCAATTTTGTTCCACTCTAAATGTTAGGAGTTTAATTATACTACGCTCTTATTTTCTTTACTAGTTTTCTATAGTTATGTTTATCTTCACTGAATATAGTGTTGCATTCATAATTTAAAAGACTTTACCTGTGGTGATATTTTATTTGTGTGTCACAATAAAGTTTATCTGGGGATCAGAGGACAGAGCCAGCCACTATATTAAACATAGAGGTCAGGCAGTGATAGCACACACCTTTAATCCTGGCGTTGGGGAGGCAAAGATGCACCTGGATCTCTGGGAGTTCAAGGCCACACTGGGAACAGAGCCAGATGTGGTGGCACACACCTTTAATCCCAGCCCTAGTTAACCATAGAGGTCTAGAGGTCTATACAGACAGACAGGAAGAGATATAGCTGGACAGAGAGAAGTAAGATGGCAGGGCACAGAAAGGTATATAAGGCAAGAATATACAGGTATATATACAGGTCTCTCGGGCTGAGGATTGCCAAGTGGTAAGAACTCATGGCTGGCTTGTTTTATCCCTCTGATCTTTCAACTTTCACCCCAATATCTGGCTCCAGATTTTTTATTAATAAGACCATTTAGCAATTTGTGTTACATTTACATAAAACTATATTTCTTCATCTACTGACGACACAGAATTTTTTGATGCCTTACTTTGTGACACAGGGGATGCATGCTCTTCTGTCTTTACCACATCTTTCCATCCTTAAATTCCTGTAACTGTTAGTACAGCACCAGTTGATATTGCTAAGATATGAAATGTTAGGGTTTTTGGTCTGTATCTATGAGTAAGCATGAAAAAAATTTATTTAGATTAATTAGAAAACGCAAAGGCTGAGAAATCTCATTCATAATTTGATGTTTGTATCAGTCAATATTCACCGAAGAATCAATGAAACTTAGAGGAACACAGTGAAGGCAGTAGACAGGCCATGGATAACATGACCTGTGTTCTGATAATGGTGCTTCTGTTTTGTAGCTTTGGACAAATTAATCCATTTCTCAGATCTAGATGAAATTCTCCACAGGTAACTGTGAGGACCAAAGGATATAAACTGAGTTGATCCTCTGGTTCTCAGGATAAGCAATGTAATACTAAAACCATTATTCAGCCAAAGTAATAACACTGGGAGTTAAGAGCATATGATTTGTTTTTTTTTCAAATTCAAACATTTTTGCAAGTTTTTATTTATATTTTAAGAGCACATGATTATAGCTATGCTCTATGTTTAATATTTTACTTTATGATGAAAAACCCAAATTTCTCATGAGATACTCACAGCTAAGCACTGGACAAGAGCACGGCAGTAGAAACACTGAAGTGTGGAGAAGTTGAACTGTAAGGGTCTCAGAAAGAGGCACAAAGCTGCTCATTAATTCACACTGGTGGAGCATGAATTGCAGGTGGCTCCCCTCACAGTTTGTGACAATCTGCATTGTTCCCAAACAGTGACAAAGGACCATCTGCAGAGTCTAGAGTCCTTTCAAACTGCTTTTGGTTTTCTTTTAAAAACTAAACAGAAAATTTTGGGTTCTGAGATGCCCTTGGGTTGTTTTTCGGTAGTATTTGGTTTAAGAATGAAAAGAAATGAGTTGAAGTATTACTGACAAAATTCAAAGGCCTTTGAAATTTTGATCTTTGGTCTTTTTGTCTTCAATAACTTTGATACATGGGTTATCTGGAATACAGACTTCTTTTTAAAAAATTTTTATTAGCATATATTAATTGAACAAAGTAATGAGCTTTGTTATGCTTTTTCATACAGGAATATAAAACTTAAATACATATCATGAGACTAGAGACATGGCTTAGCAACTAAAAGCACTTTCTGTTCTTCTAAAAGATCCGGGTTCAATTCCCAGCATCCACATGGTAACTCACAATCATTTGTAACTACAGTTTTAGGGGATATCCATTCTATTCTGGCTTCTATGTGCACCAAGGCATGTACATAGTGCACATATACACATGTAGGAAAAACACTCATAAAAATAAAAATAAATTTAAAAATACATTTCACACAAAACCATGAAGCATCATCTCCTTGTCTCTTTACTCTCCAACATTGCTAATAGGTCTGCTACACATCCGATTTCTCCTCCTTTATATAATTTTTTTTTCTTAACAGTTTCTCTTTATTCATTTTAGTGTCTTTTCTTTGAAGGTGGTAGTGTGGAATTTCACAAGGATATTTCAAGTTATGTCTTTCCTCCAAAATGTGTCTGTTGTTACTGGTTTCAGTCTGAAGGTTCATGTTTCCCCTCAACTTTTATAGTTTTTTTCTATGATAATTTCCTTTCCTACACTTTCTATATTCTCTCCTTTGGAATCGCTTTCAAGCAGATGTTGGCCATCCTATGTCATCCTGTCCTCCATCTCAAGTTTTGCATTTTCCTTTTTCTATCTTTCTATTTCATATTCTTAGATGTAAGCTTATCTTTGCACCTGAGGCCTACCCCGATTGATTTTCATTTTAGCAATTATATTTTAAATGTGTACAAAATAGTGCACAAATCATAAATGTACAGATTATTGAATTTTCATAAATGAGTATATCACTGGAATTGCTTACTCAAATCAAGAAACAAAAGTTTCTCCAGTGCTTTAGAAATCTGTCATGCCCACCCCATGAATTCTTCATTCTTCCTAAACACAAACAATGCTGTTTCCTACACAAAAGTTACCTGCCTTTGTATCAAGTATTAATAAAATCTTACATTACACCAGTCCCTCATTAGCATGGTTTACATTCTACAGTTTCAATTACTTGTCGCAGCCATGATGCAAAATATTACTACAATGCAATGAGGAATTAGGACATTTTTAGGGAGAAAGAGAGAGACAGACAGAAACAGACAGA